>JABTXL010000653.1:3002891-3014392 GCA_025134845.1 Neodon shergylaensis
AGAAGAAGAAGAAGAAGAAGAAGAAGAAGAAGAAGAAGAAGAAGAAGAAGAAGAAGAAGAAGAAGAAGAAGAAGAAGAAGAAGAAGAAAAGAATCTCGTCCTGGAAGCGGTGGCATGGCCCAGTGAGTCACAGTTCAGCCTTTAGCCCCTTGTCTTCTCTTGTGAGTGTAGCGCTCATTGCCGTGAGTCATTGGTCTGGCTCGAGGCCTCTGGCTTCTGCTACATCATCCATCAATGGGCTCTCACTGGGGCTTCTCTTGGATATCCTGTTGTTGTCCTGTGTCCTGGAGATCCTGATGTTTTGGTTCTGTAGGTTCATTCCCTTCTCATAGCCCTGGTTCTGGGCCTGGGTGGTAGGTGGGCTAGCCAGTGTTCCCCCATTGTCACCACCGGGGCAAGCTCTCCAGCACTGCCCCGGCCAGCTCACCCAAAGCAGCCTGCAGCAAGCAGTGGGGCCAGTTGTCCTGTTCTCAGGCCCTTGGGTCAGGCTCGCTCGCACTCACACCACCAGGGCCTGCTCTGTCTTGCCCAAGCGAGGTTGCAGGGCCCTCTCTCCTAATCGCTGTTGGGGGCATATATGAGGGGTGTCATCTCTTCTGCTCTCACACGCTCAGGGCTGGCTCACCTGCACCTCTGACAGCAGGGTTAGCTCCAGTGTGCTGTCGTAGTGGGTTGCAGGGTCCACTCTCCTGCATGCTGCAGCTGGCGATGGGCAAGGCTAGTTCTCTTGTCTGCCGCAGGTAGCAAGGGATGGGTGGGAGGGCATCTTTCCCTTACCCATGTCACCACATGGCAGATGGGGGGACAGGGTCAGCTCTGCTGTTCTCACGTCCTCAGGGTCAGCTCACCTGTACCACCGCCGACAGGATCAGCTCTAGTGTGCTGCCCGGGTGAGGCACCAGCCTGTGGTGAGAGCTAGGCTCATCTTTCCTGAGTGTAGTGGCCATCTCTCCTGCTGCTGTGTCCAGCAAGGGGCAGGGGCAGCTGTCCCAGGGCCAGCGAGGGGAGCAGGCCAGCTTAGCATGGCCCTCAGATTTCAACATGAATGGTTCCTATGCTCCCTTGTGGTAAAATGGACCATAGACATCAACACAGACCCTAGATGCTGCAGGGTCTGCATGACCCTAGGTAGCAGCCTGGACCCCGATGTCTCCATGGCTTCGGGTGGCATCACAGGCCCTCCAGAGCAATATGGTATCAGCAGCGGCATGACCTTTGACACCAACATGGTCTCAGGTAGCTGACCAGACCCAGGGCATCTGCACAGCCCTCCATGGTGACAGGAGCCATAGACATCAACCCAAACCCTGGCAGCTATAGGGCCATGGACCCTGACATGGCTGCCGGGAGTATCCCTGGCCCAGATGATACTGTGACGCAGAGCGACAGAGCAGATTAGCATGGCCCTGGCAGCAGTATGGCCCTCGGACACACACATGGCCACAGGCTGTGGTCTAGATCCCTGGAATCCATGAGTCCTTTGGTAACAACATGGGCCATGGGCATCAATAGAGATACCATACCAGCTGTGGTAAAACCATGGACCCAGATATGGTCTTAGGAAGCAGCCCAGGCTCAGATGTCAACACGGCCCCATGTGGCATTGCAGGCTACCAGGATTGGCATGGTCCCTGTGGCAACATGGTCTTCGGGCATCAACATGGCCCCCAGGTGGCAGCTCAGACCCGTGTCATGGGCATGGCCTTTCATAGTATCAGGAGCTGTGGACATCAACTCAGACCTTGGCTGCAATAGGGCTTTGATCCAGACATGGCCTTCAGCAGCAGCTGTGGCCCATGACACCATGGCCCTAGGTGACAGTGCTGGCCACTCATATCAGCATGGCGCCAGTGGTGGCACAGTCCTTGGACACCAACATGGCCACAGGTTGCAGCCTAGACCCTGGGCATCTGTGCGGCCTTTGGTGGCAACGTGGACCACTAGACACCAACACCGTCCCCATCTGTGGTAGAACCATGGACCCAGCTGCAGCCCAGGCCTGGATGCCACCACGGCCCAGGTGTCAGCCCAGGCCACTCAGATCAGCATGGCCTCCATGGCAATGTGGCCATTGGACATCAACATGACCCCAGGTGGTGGCCTGGACTACAGGCCTCTTCAAGGCCCTCAATGGCAACAAGAGCTACAGACATCAACTCAAGCTCTGTCTGCTGCTTCAGGACCTCAGACCAAGACTTGGTTCTTGGCTATAGCTCAGGCTTGGACATCATTGTGAACCCGGGTGGTAAGCCGGCTATTCACGTTGGCCTGCTCCTCAACACCCTCAACTCACCTCTTCAGACCTGCCTCTCTCCCCAGCCCGTGAACCGTTCTACCTCTCTCCCCAGCCTGTGAATCGCTCCACCTCTCTATCTTCCATGGCATCATAATGGTGCCCAACCACCCAGTGCCAGAGTCTCTCGGTTAGTGTGGAGCTGTTGCTGTTGTCCTCTTGAGGGCCCTGACTAGAAACCCTGGGCGGCTCCTGGTTGAATCCTGCTTGCCCCAGCCCAGTCACATGGCACAGAGCTGTTTGCTTTTATTTTTACTTTTTTTTAAAACGAGTCCTCGGGTCCTCACACTTGTGAATCATAAATTCCTAACCAAGTCATCCCTGCAGCCCCTAAGCCTGCTTTTAAGAAAGATTTATTTTGCCAGGTGGTGGTGTCACGTGCCTCGTAATCCCAGCACTTGGGAGGCAGAGGCAGGTGGATCTCTGAGAGTTCAAGGCCAGACTGGACTACAGAGTAAATTGCAGGACAGCCAGAGCTATACTGAGAAACCCTGTCTCAAAAAACAAAAACAAAATGATTTATTTAATTATGTGTATTTGTGTGTGTGTGTGATGTCATGAGTGCAGGTGCCCACGGAGGTCGGAGGTGTCAGAGCACCTGCCACTGGCCTTAGAGGTCCTGAGTTACCTGATGTGTGCACCAGAGTGTGGGGTCCTCTGCAAGAGCATTCATATGACTTAGTAGACCCTGTCTCAAGAGCAAAAGTAAAAGGAGGGCTGGGTGTGACGCAGCAATAGAGAGCTTGCCTCCCCCATCCCCCCGCCACCCAGTGACGGGCTGAGGGCTCGGCTCCACTGTGGATGATCTGCCTGGAATGCTTGAGGGCCCGAGTTCAGTCCCCAGCACCCTTAAAAAAATGTTGGCAAAGATGGAAAAACTGGGATCCTTCTGCCGGGGGAAAGACACAGTGTCTGGCCACTTTGGAAAACGCCATCTGCTCTAAGATGTTAAGTGTTGAGTCACCTGCCACAGAGTTCCGGAGCCCCCTCTGAGATGCTCACCCAGCAGGCGATGGCACGAAACTCCACATACAGACCCCTGAAAAACATCTTCAGGAGCAGCTGGGAGGTTGAAGCAACCAAATGTCCATCAATAGATGAGACGTGAAATAGCAGGAGCTGCATTTGTGCAGGGGAACATTCCCTGGCAGAGACGGCAATAAATTACCAAAGCCTGCTGCACTATGGATGGATGGACCTCAGAGGCATCAAGCTAAAAACAGTGAGTCACAACATTCCATGTGTTGTGTTGAGCGAGTCTGTCGTGGATGAACGTTCGTGGGAAAGAGCAGCACCTCCCGCCAGAGTGCCTGTGAGGCTGGTTTATGGACGAGGGCCTCAGTGTCTGTGGAGAGTGTTCTGGACTTGACCTTTTGTGAGGAAACCTTTTGGGAACGTATCAACCAACCACCAGCTTCTAACCTGCAAAGGGCTAGGAGCGCCACCAGACAACATCCAAAGCCTAGAGGTGAGAGTTCCCCATGTGGCCGTAACCACCTGCCTGATGCTTTTCTACCAAAGTATTTGGAGGAAAAAAAAAAACAAACAGGCTTGATTCATGACTTTCCTTGTTCAGTGACTCAAAACCCTCTTCAAGGGCTCTCACACTGGAACACGGAATTCAAGGAATTGCGAATCTGTGATCACTCATATTTGGCTCCTGGGGTCAGAGATACATTTATTTATTTATTTATTTATTTATTTATTTATTTATTTATTTATTTATTATCTGCCTATACCACTTATTTATATCCAGCCTAGAAGCATCAGGGCTATAGAGACAGCCAGGCAGCGGTGGCTCAGGGTGGGATGGAGGAAAGGCACTCATGGAGCCAGGGCCTTTTTTTCTGGATGTAGACTCTTCTAGAATCATGTTTGTTGGTGGTTGCAAAGCTGTGCGAATATGCTATGTCTGTATTCTGTAAATGCTAAGTCAAGTTATGTCTCAAAAAATCCAGGAAAATCTACTCCCGATCCTGGTTGATTTATATGTCTTCTGTGTGCTTGAGCGCCTACGTGCACGCCCGTGTGCAGGTGTGTGCACATGTAGAGGTCAGAGGTCAAGCTCAGGTGTCGTTCCTCAGCAACCATCTAACTGGTCTCTCACTGCCCTGGAGCTCACTGAATCAGCTGGCCTGGCCAGAGTTTGACTCCCCAGTGCTGTGTGTCACCACGGCCAGTTTTGCTCCTTGTACTTGGGAATTGTACTGAGGTGTCGTGATATTGTGTTTGTGCTTTAATAAATAAAGCTTGTCTGGAGATCAGAGAAGCAGAGCAGCCAGCCACTAATTCTTTATCTCTATGAAATTCTCAGAGCCAAGGGGGAAAGATCCTATCTCTACGAATCCTCGGACCGAATCCTCAGCTTCTGTCTCCTCCCGCCTTATATTCCTCTCTCCGCCCAGCCACATCACTTCCCATCTTCACCTCCCTCGTGCTGGGATTAAAGGGGCTTGGCTCCGTTTCTCTTTTAGATTGATTCCGTCTTGTGTAGCCCAGGGTGGCCTTGAACTCACAGAGATCCATCTGTCTCTGTTTTCCGAGTGCTGGGATTAAAGGTTTGTGCCACTACTGCCTAGCCTCTCTGGCTAACTAGTGTGGCTAGCTTCCCAGTCTGATCTTCAGACAAGCTTTATTTGTTAACACACAAACAAAAATATCACCACACTGAGGTCCTCATGCTTGCAAGACAAGTCACCAGTGACACTTCCCGGACACTTGTATCACCTCCTTACTGTGGGCTACAATAGCAGCTGTCCTGGTCAGCGGCTGGAGCCATGAAGAGTACCACCTGTTAACCTTAGAGTTTATGGATACACACAGATCCTGCAGTACTGGCTCAGGGTTTGACTGGCAAGCTTGTACTTTGGCATACATCAGCTGGTTTTGACCGGATGTCCACCTAAAGAGCATGTCCGTGTGGTGGAATGAGCGACAGCCAATAAGTGGGTCTACAGTAGACTATGGAAACCCCAAACAGCTCCAAAATGTACCCTGATTGCGTTACCATGGAAACAGACGCCTGCTGAAGGATGCTGTTTCGGTTCACGGCTCTGGGGTACCATCTCATCGTGCCCTAGTTCTGCATGGAATTGTGAAGGCTTGGAGCTCAGAAGCTGCGTCTTTCTTCTGTCCGTGGGCTGTCCTTCCAAACAACTGCAGTCTGGGATGTCTGTGAAGTCACCGCTGAGTCCTCTGTCCAGATAGGAGAGGTGGTGGCGCACACCTGTAATCCCAGCACACTGGTGGAGGCAGGATCTGGAGTTCAAGGTCATCCTGGTCACTGAGAGGTTGAGACCTGATGTGGGAGTGTCATATATCAATCTGTTGATTTCATTGGTTAAGTAATAAAGGAACTGCTTGGCCCTCATAGGTTAAAACATAGGTGGGAGGAATAAACAGAATAGCATACTGGGAGGAAGAGGAAGTGAGCTCAGACTCGACAGCTCTGCGCTCTGGAGCAGAGAGATCATGCAGCTCTCTCCAGGGCAGACATGCAGCCAGCCACCAGGTCAGACATGCCGAATCTTTCCCGGTAAGACCGGTGCTACACTTTATTAGAGATGGGTTGATCGGGATATCAGAATTAGCCAGTAAAGGGCTAAAGCTAATGGGCCAAGCAGTATTTAAATGAATACAGTTTGTGTGTTGTTATTTTGGGCATAAGCTAGCCGAGCAGGCTGCCGGGGTGTTGGGGACGCAGCCCCGCCGCCCTTCTTACAACAGAGACCAGCCTCGGCTACATTTAAATCTTATCTTTAAAAAACAAATTACAGGGGTTTGGGTTTGGCCTAACTGGTAAAGTACTTGCTGTACTAGTGTGGATACCCAAGTTCAGATCTCCAGCACCCGTGCCAAAAGCTGGGAGTGGCTACAGACACCTGTAACCTCGTCTCTGCGGAGGGAGAGACAGGAGGATCCCTTGGCTTGCCAGGCAGCCTGGCCAAATTGGCTCACCCTAGGTTCATTGAGAGAGACCCTGTCTCAAGAAATAAGTGGAGAACAATTAAGGAAAACACCTGATGTTGATCTCTTGCTCCCCCATATGTGTGCTCGCGCTCGCGCGCGCTCGCACACACACACACACACACACACACACACACACACGAACATACTTACACACAGATGCATGAACATCCCCCACATAATTTTCTTTTTTTTTAAGTAATCTTTTTTCATTTTACCTCCCAATCCCAGTTCCCACTCACTCCTCTCCTGTTCCCTCCACCTCCATCCCTGCCCCCATCCACTCCCCAGAGAGGGTAAGGCTTCCCATGGGGAGTCAGCAAAGTCTGGCCCATCCTACTCTGAGGCAGGACCAAGGCCCTCCGGTCTGTGTCTAGACTGAGCAAGGTATCCCTCCACAGAGAATGGGCTTCAAAAAGCCAGTTCATGCACTAGGGCTAAAATCCTGGTTCCAAGGCCAATGGCCCCATAGGTTGCTCAGTCATTAAAAAAAAAAAAAAACAGTAACAACAACAACAAAAAAATAGAGTCTCTTGTTCTGGTGATTTTGGGTGCCTTGCAGGGCTCCTTTCAGAAAGGCAGTTCTCGACCTGTGGGTCTCCACCCTCCACAGAGGTCACGTTTCAGATACCCCGCATATCATGTCTACGTTATCACTCAAAACAGTAGCAAAATTACAGTTGTGAAGCCACAATGCAATAATTTCATGGCTGTGGGTCAGCCCGCATGAGGAGCTGTGTTAAAGGGTCGCCTCCTCAGGAAGGCGGAGAGCAGTGCTCAAGCGAGCCGTATGCCAACCATATGCTCCAACCTCAGTGCCCGCCCGGATTGTCTTTTGTGTCTAGCCTGGCTTGAGTTTCGGCTCTCCAGCGGCCTGCACGACAGTCTGGTGTGATGAGAAAATGCCACCTTGGAATTGAGTCACATGCCAGCAGCCAGGGCCCCCTCAGCCAGGAGGGAGCTCAGGCGCCACCACGCTGGTAGATGTCAGATTCTGCCAGCCTCGCTGTGCCAGGTTCTGCCATCCTCGCCGCCGAGCCCCGTGACTTCACAGGCACTCCGCAGGGGCACAGGAGGAGCCCAGCGGCTGCAGGCTATTTTGAGTTTCTCCAAACACTTAGAATTTGAAATGAGAATTTAAGGACCAAATATGTAAATCTGAGGTGTGGGATGGGAGACAGGTTTGGGGGAAAAAGCAAAATGAAACAAGCAACAACAACAAACCAGACAAAAAGCCTTTGGGCTCGGGATACCTCTGGCTGTTCTGAATCACGCTATTTTGTTTGGCTTCCCCGCCGAGCTCCCCTAATCTTTATTACTGGGGCTCAGATGTCTGCCAGCCCCATCGAACTCCTTTCTGGGAGAGGAGGCACAGCCTGGCTCTCCCCACGAAGGTTTTGGGTGTCAAGCTTTCCTTTGTCCATTTTCACATCCTCACTGTGTAGAAATTGGGTTGTTTTTGTAATACAAAGGACCGACTGTGCTCCTTCGCTGTGACTATGCTGATGCCCAAAGGGGACAGAGGGGGCGGAGCTCGCCTGGAAAGTGCAGGCCACAGAGAGGACGCACCTGCCCTGCACAGCACGTGGGCCTGCCTGCCTGTGAATTGCTCTCCTGATTCCAAAACAAAACGTCTCCAACATGGCACCTGCTTTCCAGCCAGCGGCGATAACCTGCTCTGATGGAAGTCATGCGGGTTATTGCCTGGAAACCAGAAAGTAAAGAAAACCCATTAAAACGTTATTTTTATTTTTATTTTATTTTTTTGAGGGATAATAGTTTTGACTTTTATCTCACACCGAAAATGAGCTGTAAATGAACTCCAGGGTCCTTCGCTACAGTCTACAGGTGGATGCCTATTTGGGCTAAGATTTTTATCTGAGAGTTTTGTCTTTACAGACTTGTTCAATATATCTTGGTCTCCCCTCCCTCCTTCCCTCTCTTTCCCCTCCCTGTCTTCTCCCTCCTCCCTTCCTCTCTCCCTCCCTTCGATCCCTCCCTCCCTCTCTCTTCCTTCCCTCTTCTCCCTCCCTCCCTTCTTTCCTTCCTTTAACGTGATCTTTGTGCCCTTGGCTGCCTACAAACTTGCTGTGTAGCTGAGGATGGCCTTGAACTTTTATCTTTTGCCTCCACCTCCCAGGTGCTGGGATTATAGGCAGGTGACATATACAGGTCACCCGTGGTTTATGTAGTGAGGGGGATACAAGGTGGGGCTTCAGACATGCTAGGGAAGCACTCTATGGACTGAGCTGCCCTCCAGCCCACTGCATCTAGAGCTTTTATGACACCAATATAGTGGTTTTAAATTAATCATGCTATTATCTATTGTCTGAGTTAGTGCATTGGCTCATTGGTAGAGGCACGTGCACGTGAGCCTGAAGACCTGAGTTTGCTCCCTGGGTCTCTCAAGGTGACAGAAGAGAGAGGACTCTGCAGGGAGGACTCTCTTCTGCTCAACTGCCATGGCACGCGGACACACACACCACAAACTCATTGTATTTATGTGTGTGCATCTGTGAGAGTGTTTGCCTCCAGTGTGCGTGCAGGTGCCTCTAGAGGCCAGAAGGGGGCGTTGAGTCTGGGGCTGGAGTCCCAGATGATAGTGATTCACCAGTGTGGGTGCTGGGAACCTGTTTGTGATCCTCTGAAACAGTAGTTAGGGTCTTAACTGCTGAGCCTTCTCACCAGCCCCTAAATCATTTTTTTTAACTTATATTGATTCTTGATGGATTTCACATCATGCGTCCTGAACCCACTTATTTCAATGTCTCCTCGCATCTGACTTCTGCCTTTCAGCCTCCCCTCACCAATCAAAACCAGACTCAAAAACCAAACAAAACAAAAACAAACCAAAACAAAAAACAAGAAATTTTTAAAAGAAGAATTTATACTGATTTTTAAGGAAACTCAAAAAATGAGCAAAATCATAGAAAAAAAATGATCCTTCCGAGTCTAGTTCCTGATGGAAGTGTTCGTCTTCGAGTTCATGCCTCTCACTCTCGTTTTTAAACGTTTCACATGTTAAGTGAGTGCCTTCTATGTGCCAAGAGCTGGCCGTTCCTCCTGATCTCTGCACCTGCCAATGCATTTATTTATTGCTGAATTAGGATCCTCTGAGAAAATTAAAGCGGCTTCCTGCTTGTGGTCCATCCCGCGAGTCACGGAATGCATTTCTTGTCATCGCTTTGGCTGTCTACTTGTTTGTACCCACTTAGGAGGGTCCCCTTGCTGCCGGTTCCCAGTCTATTGTCTGTCCAGGAATCCGTGTGTTCTCTGAATTGCTACCAGAAGCTGGGCCTGAGGCACACGTCTATAACCCCAGCATTTGGGAGGCTAAGACAGGAGGATTGCCGTGAGTTCAAAGCCAATCTGGGCTACCTAATTTCAAGGCTAACCTGAGCTACACAGTGAGTTCAAGGACAGTCTGGACTACAGAGTGAAACCCTGTCTTTAAAGAAAAAAATGCAGTTGGTGACTCCCCCCTGCCCCCGCTAGCAGCTTGCCTACCACTCCAGCAGTGTGAGAGGCATCATCAGTGGGGAAACCTCCAAGTCAGTACCAGCCTGATTGCTCCAAGTCCCCTTGTTCCAAGTGTGTGGTGTCTTCAGCAATAGGGTCTTACCACCGAGTTCTGGTGGGCAATGAAGACCAATAGCAGCAGCGCGTATGGTTTTTAAGTGGTCTCTGTGACCCCCGTCCAACAGTTCAAGAAGAAATATTCCATGCAGGGCACTGGTTTCTCTTATATGGCAACTTAAAGCTTCCACACGGAGCATCATGCCCTGTGTAGGGAACCCAGTAAAATCGTGTGTGTGCATGTGCATGCACATGCCTGCGCATATATAGGCACAAGCATGCAATCATGCGAGTGCGCGCGCGCACACACACACACACACACACACACATATATAAAATGTATTTTTAAGAAGCTCATAAAATAGGGTTCCATATGGCTTTTTAAAACACAGTTTGTGTTAGTTCTCCCTTCCCCATCCTCCTCACCTTCCCATTCTCTTCCTCATTTAAACTTCCACCCTTAGCTTTTTTTTTTTTTTTTTTTGGTTTTGTTTTGTTTTTTTGAGACAGGGTTTCTCTGTGTAGTCCTGGAACTCACTCTGTAGACCAGGCTGGTCTCAAACTCACAGAGACCCGCCTGCCTCTGCCTCCTGAGTGCTAGGATTAAAGGCGTGCGCCACCACCGCCTGGCTCCCATTGCCAGTCTTAACCATGCGAACTCTGTAAGCTACAGTAAAGACTGATGTGGTAAGGCCTATGAGTGTGTCTGTTTTTCTTCTTTTATTGAAAATAGATTCTTGCCGGGGGGTTGGTGGTGCATGCCTTTAATCCCAGAACTTGGGAAGCAGAGGCAAGCAGATCTCTGTGAGTTCGAGGCCAGCCTGATCTACAGAGCTAGTTCCAGGACAGGCTCCAAAGCCACAGAGAAACCCTGTCTTGAAAAACAAAAAGAAAAAAAAAGAAAAGAAAAAGACAAAGAAAGAAAAGAAAAGAAAATAGATTCTTAGTCCCTTCCCTTTTGCCATTTGGATGGCTAGGTTCATCTAAGACTAGGAATCACGCCAGAGAAATCTCCTCCATAACATCGGGTTGTAGGCAATCCTGTCAGGCATAGTTTTAATTGGTCCTTGAGTCACTGGTGTGGCAGGGCCACATTGTGGGTGGTGCCATCCCGATCAGGCGGTCCTGGGTGCTATGAGAAAGCATGCGGAGAGAGCCCTGAGGAATAAGACTGTTGGGTTAAACAAAAAACATGAAACACAGGAAGTTAGGAGCAAACATGGGGAGGAATCTGGGACGGGTTGGAGGAAGTCATGTGTGAAGTGGAGGGGAAACATGTATGGACTAAAAATATAATAAAAAGCTGTCATTTGAAGATGAATTAAAACATGAAACCAGTCAAAGGTGTGACGCACACAAACTAATTTCAAACATGCTCCTGTGGAATATTCTGGAGTTCTTCTGTGGGCGTTAGTAGGAGTTTTCTTCTGTAATAATCACCCCAGTGCTGTGTACAGGCTGCTTTTCTTACCGTCTCAACAACTTACTGTTTCAATGTGCGTGCATTTTTAATCTTTTGATCATTAATAACTTCTACATTTTACATCTTGGTGTTAGCTTTTCACTTTGACAAAACATCTGAGATTGTCAACTTAAAGGAAGATTGCCCTGTATGTGTGGTGTGTGTGTGTGCTTGTGTGTGGTGTGTGTGTGTGTGCTTGTGTGT
>JABTXL010000653.1:3014402-3024453 GCA_025134845.1 Neodon shergylaensis
GTGTGTGTGTGTGCTTGTGTGTGGTGTGTGTGTGTGTGCTTGTGTGTGGTGTGTGTGTGGTGTATGTGTGTGGTGTGTGTGATGTGTGTATGCTTGTGTGTGGTGTGTGTGCTTGTATGTGGCATGTGTGTGTTGTGTGTATGTGTGTGGTGTATGTATGTAGTGTGTGATGTGTGTACATGCTTGTGTTTGTGTGGTGTGTGGTGTGTATGTGTGTGTGTTGTGTGTAGTGTATATATGTGTGTTGTGTGTATGTGGGGTGTGATGTGTATGTGTGTGGTGTGTGTGGTGTGTACGTATATATGTGTGTGTGTGTAAGCCAGAGATTGACACGTTTCTCTTTATTGCTCTCTACCTTGTATTTTGAGACTAAGACCCTCTCTCATTAAGCCAGAAGCTTGATGCTTTGGGGAGTTTGGCCTGCCAGGTCTCTCTTGGATCCTCCGGTCTCTACTTCTAAAGCTGGGGTTACAGACATGCTGTGACACTGGCTCTGAACTCGGGTCCTCCTGCGTCCATGGCAGGCACTTCTCCATGGGCATCTCCCATCACTACCTTTGATTCACGGTGTTGGAGTCTTCCCTGGCATTTGGATGTCAGGAGCCGTTTTCCTCCTAAAAATCATTGCAGGAACCATTGCTCTGGGGAGTCTGCAGAGAACCCCACACCCACAATTATGTTAAGAATAGTTCTATTGACAGAACCTACCCCACACCCAATTAGCTGTTATCTGTTAGCGGAACCTGCCTCACATTCCAGCTATCCAGGGTACTAGGTGTGTCAACTCGTGACTTCTTGGCCTACCGTGACCTGACCGAACGTAACCTCCTGGCCTACGTGACCTGGACCACGTGACAAGAGTCCAGGCCCTTGTGCCCCCTCCCCCAATTCCTTACCATATATAAGCAGCAACTAGGATCCTAATAAACGGAGGCTTCGACAAATCTTTGCCTAGCCTCCTCCTTCTTTCCTAGCCCATTCCCTTCCAGATAGCACCCCTCCGTGACCCTGGAATAACTGATTGCAGGGTGGGTTACAAACCCCTAGACTGAGTGACCCACCCAACGCAATCGACATTTGGACCTGTGCTGAGGCAGCACACGAACAGTGCGGATGGGTAGCTTCCTGTGTAAAGGCCCCACATCTGATTCTCACGGACTGGTCTACTTTACTGTGTGCTAGGAGGTTGTCTTAGTTAGATTTGATTGTCAACCTGACACCGTCTATAGTCACCTGGCAAGAGGGACCCTCTATTAAGAATCACTTTCATTAGATCAGCCTGCGGCCATGTCTGTAAGAAATTGTCTGGAATGATGGTTGATGTGGGAGACTCAGTCCACTGTGGGCAGCACTGTCACTAGGCAGAACCTGGACTGTGTAAGAAAGCAACCCGAGAATGAGCCAGTAAGCAGCGTTCCTCCACGGTTCTGCTTCAGTGCCTGCTCCGAGTTCCTGCCAGACGAACCCTTTCTTCCCCACGTTGTTTGTTGTTGTTGTTGTTTTGGTCAGCCAGACGAACCTTTTCTACCCCATGTTTTTTGTTGTTGTTGTTGTTTTGGTCAGGGTGTATTTTTATCACAGCAGCAGGAAAATAACTAACATAGAAGCCATGCTTGAAAACCTGCCAGGGTTGTTAAGGGGTGATCACGGCAGACAAGATTCAAAATGGCTGCCATCAGGAATCCACACGACCTCTGAGGAAGCTGCTGCTTCAGCCGACTGAGAGGAAGAAAGGGCGAGCATGAAGAGGGGAGCTCAGGTATGGGATGTGGGCCTCTCTGGAGGAGATGGCCATGTTGGGGGTGGACAGCTAATAGTAGGTCAGATTCGGGGGCTGGGGGGCAGGCCGAAGTCGGCCACATTGGTTCTTGCAGTGAGGGGCTGTGCCTCTCTCTGGGCCCAGCTGTGCTGTGGCGTTTTTTCTGTAGGATGAAGGCAGAGTTTTTAGAGCCTGCTGTGCCAGGCCTGATGGAAAAAACGATTTAGTTAAATGGGTTCCAGGTGAGCCCCTTGATTGTGACCGGGAGGAATTATGCAAAAGACAAAAGAGGACACAGACTTCAAACCCTCTGTGGAGTGTGCCCTTGTGACTGCTCCATCTTCCTTGGTCCGCTGCTTGCTGGGCCTTCCGACGCCATCCTCGGTGCCCGCCTCATTTGTTAGGCTGCGACCCCACGGTGAAGCCAGGATCCGGCTTGCGCGTCACCACAGCTGGAAAATTAAATTTTATTTTCAACACATCTTTCCCCTTCTTGCTGCTGATTCGCCTGGCTCCAGGCCAGTCTCCCCATAGCTTTGGTTTTAATATCTGGCCATAAACTCCTCAATGGTACAGCTGCCAGGAGCTGGTCCTGGTGTCACGTTCCTCAACGCGCGGTTGATTAAATTGAGAGCATGGGGGCGTGGATGGAGGTCATAAAACTCATTGGCTGGAGAGAAAGGGTTGGAGCTCTTGACCAGCAGCTGTGCAAACATTCCGATTATTTATTTATTAACAATGGAAGGAGGCTGTCTGGGGTTGGTGGGGAGACCACACTGCTAAGGTTCTTTTAAAAATCCTTTGACCCATCTTCCTTGGTGGTTACCCAAGGAGAGGAAGATGTTGGTCTGCAGAGCTTTGCAGAGGAAGGAGCATTGCAGTTCTCTTGATTTTAGCCTCTGTCAGAGACCACCCAGGTGTCTGTCAACAGGAGAATGGGCAGGCAGGATGTGGGACGTCTTAGCAGCAGGCACTTCAGACTGTGGTACGTCAATACAGTGATGTTCTTGGACTGTGGTACATCCATACAGTGGGCTCCTCAGACTGTGGACTGTTCACGTCATAAGGTTTTTGAATTATATACAACTCTATACAAAGGGCTTCCTGGACTATAGTATATCTGCATAATGGGATCTTGGGTCTGTAAAATGTTTGTACAACAAATGCCTCAAACTGTGGTACCCCCACACAATAGAATCTTCAACAATACAAAGACACGATGAGTCCTTGCGAGAAGATGCCATTTTATGAAGTTTAACAATCCGCAGGTGAATCTCTAGTCATAGAAACAGGAGCTGTGGTCTATGGTGGGTCATTAACATGCAGAACAGAACACGGTGGAACTCGTGGGTGGTAAGAACAATCCTTGCCTTGACTGGTGCGGTGTTGGGTGATAGATACATTGGTTAAAACTCATCTATGTATGCATTAAACATCTAGGCATCCCCTTCTATTTATAACATTAAAAATATTCCATAATGTCAACTGGAAACCATGGTGTCCATGCTCCTGCCTTTCAGGGCAGAACTGAAGCCCAGAAACTCAGGCCAGAACTCAGAATCATAGTGTCGCCCATACCTGTGCCCATCTCTACAACCTCCCTCAGGAGACTAGTATGGGTTGGATATGAAATGCCCCCATGGGCTCATGTTGAATGGCTGGTTTCTGGTCTGAGATATTGTGGAACCTTTAGGAGGCCAGGCCTTGCTGGAGGACCTAGGTCAATGGGGGTATATCCTTGAGTGGATAGTCTCGCTCTAGCCTACTCTGTCTTCACTCTGCCTCCTGTCCACCATGGAGGAGTCCTGTTGAGCCAGCACATGGCCTCACCATGATGTTACACATCACCACACACAGTCCCCGAAGTCGTAGAACTGAGTCGCCATGGACTGAAACCCCTAAAGTCATGAGAAGTCAGGAGCCAATCAAACCCTTCTCTTGCAGAACTTGTTTTCTGTGATTTATTTATTTATTTATTTATTTATTTATTTATTTATTTATTTATCATCACAGAATGAAAAACATAGATGATCACCTATTGATCTCTGTGACTGTCACACACATCTGGATCTTTACTAGATGGAGGACATGACTGATGGGTTACTGGGGGTATTTATTAACTGATGTTGAATGTGCCTTCTGCCGGAGGCTAAAAAAAACCAAGAATTTCATTACTTGAGATGTGTGAAGTCACCTCCATGGTCCCAGAGCCATTGAAACAATGATCCCCAGAACAGATGTTATGAGGCTTGGGTCAAGTTGACGAAAACTGTCCCATATCTTGGGGGTTATGACCCCGTGTTCACAGTCTCTTCTGCTAGGTGAAGATGGTGGGGTAGGAAATGTGGCTCCCAGAGTTCCATCCTTCAGTGATGGTTCAGTCTCTCCTTTCTCGGGATAGTCTGCTCCCACACCTGTAGATGCCCCATGCCAACCTGGTCCTTCCCAGGGACGGCCAACTCCACACAGCCAAACACTCCCTGTAACTATCTGGCTCAGGGCAAAACATTCATGTGTTAGTACGTTCCCCAAATGTATTTGTTAACAGTATTTGAAAGTGGGAAGATTTTGGGTCAGATGAAGGCTTGAGAATGGGGCAGGGTGTTAGTGGCTTGGAAAGATATGAGTATTCTGGGATGGCTCCAGGCAGTATTTGGTTGAATCTGCGGAAGGACATTCACGAGGGCTTAGAAATCATGAATGAGTTCTCACACCTCCTAAGGAACTGGATGACACTCACTTTTGTTTTTAACAAAATCTCAGTCGTCTGATTTTGCCAATAAAGACCTGGGAACGAGATGCTGGGGTGAAAGCCTGCTAGCTCAGAGATGCCAAGAAAGCACCGAGCTGTCCTTCCTCCTCTGTTGACATGCCATCTCAACCAAAATTCCTCAGTTCTACTTCCTGTATCTCTCTCCATCCTCCTGACTTCCTCTTACTCTCTATGAATTTGTTTTTCCTGTCAACTAGTTGCTTGCTCCGCCTCTTGACGTATGATTGACTTTATTTAATCCTATTGGCAATATTCAAGCAGAAAGCTCTTGGATTAAAGGTACGTGCTAGGGCTGAGACACACCACAACTAGAAACAGGTTTTTCCGGTAACAGATGCAATCTTGGGGTTCGCAGTGTGATCCATCAAATATCCTTCAAGAATCCACCCAAGTCTAACTCCTCATTGGTGACACAAATCCAGAGGGCCTCAAGGGAGGGAACAAGAGGAGGGAAAGCCTTAGGACACCTCAGGCAAAGTGTGGCACCTAGCGTAGAGACACACAAGGTCTTGGGAGGTTCCCTAGACCATTTTCTGTGGTTACCACTAAAAACCACAGACGGTGCTATTTAAACAGAGTAGAGGTTTCTGCAGCTCATGATTCCGGAGAGTCCAAGAGGACAGGAATGGCTTCTGATGAGGGCCATCTTGTCACACCGTGGTGGAGAGTGTCCCATGTGACACAGAGTCTTCTTAGAAAAGCCACTGAGGTCATCACAGGGGCCCCACGCTCATGACCACATCCGACCAAATCGTCTTCCCCTGAACTTGGAGAAAGTCAATACATAAATGCTTGCTTTCTTTTTGTTTTTCTTTCTTGCTTCTCTCTCTTTTTTGGTTTTGGTTTTTGTTTTTTTAGAGACAGGGTTTCACTGTAGCTTTGGAGCCTGCCCTGGAACTAACTCTTGTAGACCAGGCTGGCCTCGAACTCACAGAGACTCACCTGCCTCTGCCTTCCGAGTGCTGGGATTAAAGGTGTGCACCACCACTGCCTGGCTTGCTTTTCTTTCTTGGAACTGTATTTGACTATGTAGTCCAGGCTGACTTTAAACATACCATCCTCCTGCCTCACACTCTGAAGTGATGGAGTTAGAGATGCTCACACCACACTCGAGTCCATACCTGTGGACTTGTGGACTGTGTGTTCAATTCGTAGTAGAGGCGCAGACTACATATATGTGGCTATCGCTAAGAGCAACAGAAGTCACCATGTGTGGGAACATCCCAGCTCCATCTCTTTCAACACACACACACACACACACACACACACACACACACACACACACGTCTTCGGGGAGTTGTCACCACCATTGCTGTTTATAGAGGAATTGTGCTGGTTGGGTTTTGTCAACTTGATGCAAACCTAGACACACGGGGGGGGGGGGGGGGGAATCTTAACTGAGACAATGCCTTTGTAGGATTGGCCTGCCGGTGAGTCTGTGGGGCAGTGTCTTAGTTGATGAATCATAGGGGAGGGTACAGTTCACTGTGGGCAGTGCTGTCCCTGGACAAGTGATTCTGGGCTGTGTAAGAAAACAAGCTGAGCAAACCAGTAAGTAGCATGCCCATCTAATCGCTGCTTCAGCTCCCGCCTCCAGGTTCCTGCCCTGTTTGACTTCCCTTGGTGATGGACTGCCGCCTGAAAATGTAACACAAAACAAACCCCTTCCTCCCCGGGTTGCTTTGGTCATGGTGTTTGCCACCGCAATAGAAACCCTAAGACAAGGAGAAAGCAGACAAGAAGGACATGGTCAAGGTCAGACCGTGAGCAAAGATAATGCTGGAGCTCACATTCAAGCAGTACTCAGACCTGCATGCTAAGCCTCCCCCACATGCATTGTGTGCATTAGCAATGCATTCCTGCATACATGCATGTACACACATGCATGCACACACACTCATGCACACACACACCCGCACGCACGCACCCCTGTGTACACACAGAGGCCAGAGGGCGATATTGACTATCCTACTCGATTGCTGTCCATTTTATCCCCCTGAGACAGGGTTTCTCCCTGAACCTGGAGCTAGGCTGGCAGCCAGCAAGCCTCATTCATCCCCCTGTCTCCATTCCCCACAGTAACAGGGTGACAGTCACATGCATAGCCATGTCCAACCTCTTATGTGGGAGCTGGGGAATCCAGACTCAAGTCCTCACACATGCTCAGCAAGTGTTCCTAATCATGGAGTCAGCCCCACATATGCTACTTCCAATTTTAAATTACATATTTTTATTTATTGTGCGCCTGGGAAGGCACATGTGTGCCACAGTGTGCACGTAGAAGTTGAAGAACAATTTGCAGGAGACAGTCTCCTCTACCATTCCGGTCCTGGGGATTTCCCTCAGGTGGGCACGCTTGGCAGCAGGCTCCTTTACTTGCTGAGCCAGCTTGCCGCCTCACATACGTTTCTTTGGAGCGCCATGTCTGAGTGCTGGATGGCGTCACAGCTGTGGAGTTACATGAGACCAGAGGTGGTGAAGCCCTGGAAGACTCATACTTTACAAAAAGACAAAAAAGCTATTGATGAAACAGTTTTCTAAGAACCTCGTTATTCACCAAAGACTGTCGTAAACAGACCAGCCATGTCCACCTGGAGAGGTGCGAAAGATTTCACTGTGCACAGCGAAAGTCTCACAAAAGCCCCTTTGTCTGAGTTTTATGTCCTCCCGTAAAATAAAATACATATTTTTCAGAGCATGTTTTATTATGCAGATAATATATTCTCATGGCGGCTCATAGGCCACTTCATAAATAAATAAACACACATCTATTTGGGATGCTCGTTTGGAAAAACAACGTTGTTCATGAGGGCGTGTGAGCTGAAGATCTTGGAGACCCTGAATGGTGCTGGCTTTGGGTATGATGGGTTTGCCCTATTTAAAAGGACTATTTTAAAACCATGAGCTAATAGGTGCAGCGTTGGTCTAGTGATGTGAGGGCCTCCTGTGTCTCAACTCAGAGCTTCCCAGATCTAACATTGTACCCACAGTGGGCCCAAGGAGAAGCTGGCTCCACGGAGTTCCTCTGGGGTGAGGGCCCATGGGAGGGTAGGGTGATCAGGGGTTTTAAATATGGCCTCGGGGTGCAGCTGGAGTGATAGCTCAGAGGATAAGTGTACCCCGAGAAGGGGAAGTGAACACAGTCCCACCCCTAATCAGGAGGCCTTTTGTCATACTTGTTGGCAAAGGGAGATGAGTTTTCTCCAGGGGAGTGTCACTGTGTCCATCAGCCACACTCCAGGGCAGGCCCCATGTCAGAGAAATCGGACAACACAAAACAAACTCCATATTTTGGTGGGCTTTTTGTCTCAACATTTTTTTAAAAATATTTATTTATTTGTTATGTATACAATATTCTGTCTGTGTGTATGTCTGCAGGCCAGAAGAGGGCACCAGACCTCATTACAGATGGTTGTGAGCCACAATGTGGTTGCCGGGAATTGAACTCGGGACCTTTGGAAGAGCAGGCAATGCTCTTAACCACTGAGCCATCTCTCCAGCCCCTCAACATTTTTTTTGTCTTACTGGTTTTCGTTTATTTTGATTTTTGTTTTTGTGTTGAAAGAGAGTACACAGAATTGGTGGGAAGGGAGATACGAGGCTCTGAAAGGAGTTAAGGAGGGGAAAACATGACCAAAATATATGAAAAAAATTAAATAAAAAGGGAAAATGGTTTTATAAAATAGAACGATTAGTTAACTAACTTAAACCCAGGTTCTGTTTCCAGCGCACACATGGTGGTCAACTGCCACCTGAGACTCCAGCTCCAGAGCATCCGATGCCCTTCTCTGACCAAATCAATCTGAAGAAGTTATCTGAAGATGACCAGGGGTCAGTGCTGGGCACAAAGTACTCTCTCCCTTCCCTCTCTTGCTCCCTTCCTGGTCCGCTTCTCATGCTGGGGAAGGAAACCAGGGCCTTCTGTAGGCAAGCTCCCTGTCTCTGCAGGGTTACACCCCTCAGTCCTTCTTTAATTTTTAAAGATTTAATTATTTTAAATATGTATACAGGTGTGAGCTAGGGAGTACACGCATATCCTTGTTAGGATTACTGTTGCTGTAATGAAACACCATGACCAGAAGCAAGTTGGGGAAGAAATGATTTATTTGGCTTATGCTTCCACATCATAGCCCATGACTGAGGAAGTCAGGACAGGAGCTCAATCAGGGCAGGGACCTGGAGGCAGGAGCTGATGCAGAGGCCATGGAGGGGTGCTCTTCACTGACTTCCTCCCCTGGCTTGCTCAGCCTGTTTTTGTATAGAACCCAGGACCACCAGCCTAGGGGTGGCCCCACCCACAATGGGCTGGGCCCTCCCCCATCAATCACTAATTAAGAAAATGCTCCACAGGCTTGCCCGTAGCAGGATCTTATGGAGGTGTTTTCCCAATTGAGGCTCCCTCCTCTCAGCTGACTCTTGCTTGTGTCAATCAGGCTGAAGGTGCTCTCAGAGGCCAGAGGGGTCAGATTCCCCCTGGAACTAGAGTCACAGGCAGTGTGATCTTCCTGACATGGGTGCCGGGAGCCAAACTCAGTTCCTCTGCAAGAGCAGGACATGCTCTTTACTGCTGAGGCACCTCTCCAGTCCCACCCTTTTGATTTTAAGACAGAGTCTCACTATATGACCTAGGCTTTCCTGGAACTTGTTACATAGTGAAGGCTAGTCTGGAACTTACAATGGCCTAGAACTCCTGCACCCCTGTCTCTGCTTCTCAAGTTCTAGAAACACATGTGCACCATCGCACTCGGCTCCACAGTTGCTTTTGGTGGGAAGGGATGCGCGGTGAGTCAGGGACAGTAAAGCGAGTGAGACAGAATGTGACCCCTTTCTTAGGGCAGAAGATTTAATCATGAGTCACGACTTATCGCCCATGTTGAGGGAAGTGCTGTCCTGACTGCAGCCCCAAAACCCAAGTATGAGAAGACGAATTCAAATCTCAGGTCTGGAAAGAGAGGTGGCAAAGAAGGTGAGTAGATCTGGGAACCTCATAAAGTGGCCACTGGCCCGTGCCTGAGCCAGGCAGGCGTCAAATCTAGCAGGAGGCAGAAAAAGTAAACAGGCCCTTCCACTGTGGGGTGCTGTGGTTTAAGTGTTCTGAGAACAGATGGGACACATGGATATGGCATCAAGTAACACCAGGGAACCAAGGAGTGGACAAGGCCTGCCGGTCAGAATTGACGCTGGGGCACTCAGATGCACCAAGTCCCAGTTCACAGAGGAGAGTGTGAATGGGGCCTGGGAAAGGAAGGATTTCAATCCATGGGCCAAGGCAGCATGGTCAACACCAGTAGCTGCTGGAAATAGCTAGTGTGACTGTCACAGGCTGGCTCAGTCCCCACACCATGCTGGAGCAGTTACAGCACCTGTCAGGCCACAGGAAACCCATATTGCTACTAGGGAAGAATGGGGTTTGGGCTCTAGAAAGCAGTCCCATGGCTCCTAAAACTGTTTTTAGTTACTTCACTTGTTTCTGAGAGAGAGAGAGAGAGAGAGAGAGAGAGAGAGAGAGAGAGAGAGAG
>JABTXL010000653.1:3031364-3043789 GCA_025134845.1 Neodon shergylaensis
CCACCCAGAAGTGTGACTTCACAGAGAGCAGAGGCTGTGACCACCCACCACTTGTATTTTGATTGTTTTGGACAGTGTCTTCAGAGCAGGTCTGAATGCAGTTAGACAGGCATTAGCAGGCTTGGGGGGCCATTGAGGATGAATCCCTTCTTTGTGGCCAGCTTAGGACCCTACCTCCCACTCATTTGTCCACAGGAAGGCTGCTTCACCTGAAGAGACGCTAAGGGGATAGGAGGAATAATTATCCCTGTAATGAGGTAATGTATTTCTTAGGGGCAGTTGCTTATGGAGCGTCCCTGAGATCCAACCCGAAAGTCGAACCTTACCTCTGTTTCTCTCCTTCTTCACATACCAGCCCAGATCCTAAGCATGTGATACGTTAGGATTTCTGTTTTCTCTGAATGACACCCCCTTTCTATAGCTGCTTGTCCACTTCCACTGCTGACTGTACCTCAAAAGGGATGGCTTTCTTTCTTCTTTCCCTATCTCCCTCCTCCTGGCAGATGCCAAGATTTATAACTTGCCCGTCCCGTTACTTTAATCTCAAGTGCTAATAAAATGCCCATTAAGCTCCCTTCTCTTAGTCTTTAAAAGTCTTTAATCAACAAGACAAATGCCTCATAAGTGGGAATCCGGATTCCCCAGTAACAAACCCAATCGGCACAGAATCATCTCTTATTGTGTTTTCTTGGTGATGTAAGAGTCCCTTGCCTCAGGGTGATGAGGGTCTCACGCTCAGTGCCACGGGTGATGTTGTGAAGATAGGGGTCCTCTGCCCTCCCCTTTACCTTCAGCATAAAGTCCAGTGAAATGAGGAACAAAGCCGCGTTGAGACTCTTAACTCCTCCTCGTTCAGCTAGACGTCTCGGTGGCAATTTTCTTTCTCCGGCAGGTCTTGACTACCATCTGATCAGACAGTGGAGATTTCCTTTTTGTAGCCAATGGTTGAATTTTAAACGCCTTCCTCTAACTTTTCAATAATAACAATGGCAGGTCATCATTATCACATATGATGTAACTGAGGCATTTCCCCTCAAGACAGCAGTGGCGTGTGCAGGGGCAACAGCGTGTTTCTATTCCCATGGTCTGTAGCTGTTTCTTTTAGGATTGCAAAATTCCCTTGTGGAGGGAGGGAGGAGCCTCAATGAACATCTGAGAAATTTAAAGACTTACCAGGTCCTTTTCCAAGATCTTACCAGCAGCAAATAATTGCTGAGGGAGAGGAGATCTTTCCGTGGTGTAGCTGCCTGCAAGTTGCTCAGGGAAGTCTGTGATGCTGTTTTTGTGAGTCTTGATCTGTGCTGGGGTGGGACTTTTTGGTGATGCTGCTGCCTGCAGGTAACTGCAATGATCCACTGGCTCCCCAAGGTAGACTCAAACAAAATTATTTCATCTGTCTGAGTCTGTCATCATCCACCCATCTGGGACGGAAAGACACACCCCTTAGATGTAGTGTGGCTGTCCCATCTGAATTGAAACCTTACCTCCTAAAGAGAGGTTCCTTAAAGTTCAGAAGGTAAGTAAAGCTTTCAAGAGTAAAACTCACAATTCTTAGGAAGTTCCTGAAGCTTACAAGACCCACAAGCCCTTGTCTCAAGATCATGCAAGCAGTAAGGATTGCTGGGGAGAGGAGACTCCCTGGCCTCTGAGCCACCTGCAAGTCTTGGAGGGAGCTCTAGGGACACAGCTTTCATGAGTCATCACCCTCCTGTAAGCAACTCCACAAACTACCTTATTCACTTAGGTGACTTAGGTAGAGTCGCTGCCTTTTGTTTGGCACCAGTATCTTATCTGGGGTGAGTCGATATTTGTTAGCAACTCCCCTGGAAAGTTTGCATAGCATCTACATTGGTCTACAGAGATGCTGGCCAGGCTCTGAGCTTCTGGGAGCGCATTTTGTGTACTACAGGGCAAATCACCTGTGGATCCCAGGGAATCCTAGAGCAAAGCCACAGTCCCTTGAACGGCAGCACAGAGCAAGGTTTGGGTCTCAGGGATTGGGCTCTGCTGCCACCCCAACCATGGAGCTTGGGTCTGGAATTTCCCTGCACTGCTGGCTGCTGTAGGTCCAGCGATTTCACCCCTCTTTCCTGGTAAGCTTCAGTCATCAACTTGACACAGGTCAGAGTCATCTGAGGGAGTCTCTGTTGAAGGATTGCCTCTGTTGGGCTATTTTTTTTACCACTGCTAATTGATGTAGGCATGCCAGTCCACTGTGGGTGGTACCATCCCAAGGCAGGAGATAAGCTAGCTGCACCAATGGGAAGCAAACCAGTAAACAGTGTTTCCCTATGTCTCAGCTTCAGTTCCTGCTTGAGTTCTCTCTGGCCTCTCTCAATGATGGACCATGACCTGGAAGCATAAGATAGAACAAACACTTTCCTCCCCAAGTTACTTTTGGCCATGGTCTTTATCACAGCAGCAGAAAGCAAACTAGAACACCCTCTGCATGTTTTATCTATGAAATGAGCTCCTCGCTGTGTCTGCCTCACAGGGGCTTGCTGGGAAAATGTACAGAACAGTGAACAGAACCAACACAGTACACTGAGGCTTATGGTTTATGTTCAGTAACGAGAAGGGTGGTTCTAGGGGAGGTGCTGAGTTGAATTGTCTGTCCTTCAAGCAAGAGCTTTACTGAGTCTGGTGGTCAGACAAGCTCACAGCATACCACGTGGGGGGAGGGTCCCCATGCAAGAGAGGTGTCTATCCTGCCAAGGGAGACCTTAAAGTCCCTTGTGAAGGGACATACATGAAGGAAGGGTTGATTTTAGCTCACAGTCTGAGGGTACACAGTCCATCATGGCCGTGAAGTCCTGGCAGCTGGAGCATTAAGTGGCTGATCACATAGCAACTACAGTCAGGAAGCAGAGAGAAATGAATGCTGGGACTTAGCACACTTTCTCCTTTTTGTGCAGTTGAGAATCCCCAGTCTCTGGGATTGTGCCGCCCATAGTTAGGGTGTGTCTTCCTACCTCAATTAAGAAGCCCAATCTAGAAGTTCTTCCACAGATATGCCCAGAGGCTAACCCAAACTATGGTCCCCTGGAGGTGTGCTTGGAGGCTTCTCTCCTAGGTGATCCTAGGTCATTTCAAGTTGACACTCAATAGTAACCATTAAAGGGGTGGGAGGAGGTGTTGTGCCACAGGGAAATGGGCCCAAGGTCAGCTGACTAGACTAAGAGGCCCAGGGTTTCCTTGTGTGTCTGAAAGAGGCTGATGGCATAGATATTATTTTAACCAGGCAAAGAAGTGTTGCATTTGTTCATGCTGCATTTGTTAACTATGTAAATATGTGCTGCATTTGTGTTAATTAAATAAAATTACCCTGGGCTCTGAGAGGCGGGGTTAGCAACTGGTTGACAGGAAGTAGCAGACGGGAGCTTAGCATGTTTTTTTTTTATTTTTATTTTTCAGTTGGGGCAGCGTGGAAGGAGAGAGCCTTCTGGGGACAGTAGCAAAGAAAATTAGCCAGTTGCTATTCTAACTCCCTGAGCTTGTAGGGTTTCACCCTAGCCTTTGAATCTCGAGTTTTATTAGAATGATTGAGATTTAGTTAGAACTACATTTAGTAGCAGCAACAGAGCCATTGTCTGGGGGAACAGAATTCTCTCCAGGCTACGGCCTCAGTGGCCGCTAGCAGTTTCAAGCATAGCCGCTGTGATGAAGGCAAAACAACGGGCTGGGGTTTGAAGTCACAAATTATTGGCCTTCATTCTTTCTTTTTTGAAGTTCTGGTAGAAGAACTTTTTTGGATGAGAGGTGCCTGGAAGAACAACGTGCTCTATGAGGATAATGTGGTAGTGGTTACTTGTCCCGCCTCACTCCATTCCCTGCTGGGGGCCTTGCTCTCTGGAAGTTCCCATATTGAAGAGGGATGAGTGATCCTTCACTATATTTTGCACAGTAGCTGCTGTGTTTCAACTGTAGGAGACCATGAAAAATATGAGAAGTTTATTTTGCTATTACAAGTATTTGAAATGTAGGTGAATGATGTTGGGGAGAGGGTGAGGAGGGGAAGGAATGAAGGGTTCTTATTTCTTATTCTTGGCAATGATTTAGAGAGGAAAATGCGGAATTGAGTGGTCAGAAGCCTAGATTTCCGTCCTCCTATGAGTCCTCCTCCTGCAGCTGGAAACTGACTGCCTCTTCTGAACATGTGGGTCAGTTTTGGGGTCAGTTTTGGGGTCACTTAGTGGACCTTTTAAGATAAACCAATGCTGGGACTGCACCCCCAGAGATGCACTGTGTGGTAATTTCCTCTGTGTTGAAGCATTCCATTCAGGAAGTAAGCAACTCACAAGTCTCAGGAAGTCCCTGAAACTTACTAGATTCATAAGGCTCTTCGCTTCCCAAGGTTTTTATTGGTGGTAATGACTGCTGAGACGAGGAGACTCTTCAAGGTGTTGAGTTGCCAGCAAACTGTACAGAGAGTTCCATAGTTCCAGCTTTAGTGAGTGGGTATCCAGGCTGGCGTGGTCTTTTCGTGATGCCTTTGATTTCTTCCTGTTCCTGTAAGCAGCCCTAATGAATCTGTTGCTTTACCAAGTTAGACTTGGGTATAATCATTCTTTGGTCTGTCTCTGGTCCCCTACTCGTGGGGAGTAGACACTTATTCACAGTTCCCCAGGAACAACATCACAACAATAATTGATCTGGGTGTGACCCGGGCTCCGGAATTCTTAATTGCTCCTTGATGGTGTTGAAAGAAGATGAGAACTGAGTCTTGAGGCCTGTGGAACCCAGAGGTGCAGCTGTGTCCTCGTCTGGTGGCCCCATAATAGTGCCCACAAATGGGCAGATGGTGTCACTTCCTCCCTTCCCTCAGAGCTGTAATCCTACCTTGAACCCAGGAGTAATTGGATGTCTCAGGATGTGGGCATGCTTGAGTGATTCAGGCCCCCCAGTTCATCCCAAGAACAGTCAAGGTTGCCCATGAGCAGGTCTGTCGCTTCAAGGCACCTTTGTTGTCTTTCAGGAGGTGCAGAGTGAAGTTGGGGGTGGGGTTGTGCACCTGGAAATGACTGCTGGTTCATTAGGAGTGGCTCAAGGTGCAGGCTCCAGCTGCTGCTACCCACACCTTGGGCAGGGAGAGCCCTGTGGGATCGCTCTCCTCTTTCTTCCAACTGGAAGGGAGTCACACAAGTGAGTTCCTGGAAGAAAGCTGCGTTGGCAAAGGCAGATTGATCAGAATGTGGAGACGTTGGACTGCTCGAAGTCCAGAGTCAAATTGTCTTGGGGCATCTTTAGTCTCTCCTTAATAGCCATCCATCGCCCTAGGTACATCCTTCAGACTGTGTGAACAGGCCCTTAGTTTCCACTAACCAAAGGGCTAAGAATGCTATCAGATGACACCCATGGCCATAGCAGAGTTTCCCTTGCTTTGCTGTAACCCGCCTACCCATGGATCCACCAATATATTTGAGAAGTATTTTACTTTATGGCTTTCTTCATTCAGATACTGTCAAAATTTCAAGAGCTTGCTTCCTGATTGGAACATGCATTTGGGGAGGCCTAAACCTCCCCAAGATGGGCAGCGCCTGAAGGACACATGACGTCATCCTTGAGATTCCACACACGTGTGCACCCGCATATCTGTGCACTTCGCACTTGAGTGCACATGAAAATAAATAGAAATTAAAAATTTAAAAAGTCACAAGCGCTTAAGGAACAAAATATTTTTTTATTAAAAATTGTACCCATAGCACCGCTCTGCCTTCCTACAAGTTGAGTGGGGGGAGGGCTCGCTTTTATCTTGAGTGGGATCTGGTTTTCTGTGCCATTTCAGAAGGCTTCATAGGGAAACTTCAGGACTCTCCTGAGCCAGCTGGTGAGGCTGGGAACCCCACACTGTCCTGGCCTCTCAGACTGGTCCCTGGCAGTCAGTCTGTGGACTGGGGACTCAGCAAGTGAGCAGCCATGCTGTGATCCAGGTATCTTGGAATAATAAAAACCCATGCTAAGAACCTCTGTGCAAACACACCATGCTCAGGATGATCAAGACCGAGTCCAAACACCGCATCCAAAGAACATTCCAGAACACGCATCATCCTCATGGGTGCTTGTTCTGCCTCCCCCCAGGGCTCCAGGGAAGGGAGGCACTCCCCACACCCACACATTTTCCCGCTGGCGTTGGGGAGATGCTGAGGAAGGCCGGCAGGATGTCAGCGGAGATGCTCACATCTTCTCGGGATGTCTGCCCCTGTAAAGTCACCCACAAGGCTCAGCAGGAAGGAAGGCCGCACAGGGCTGAATGGTCTCCACAGAGTCACTGAGGCCACAGTGGGTAGACGTGGCTATCACTCTTCATTAGACACCTGAGGAGGTGACTTTTTCAATACGACAGGAGAAGCCAGAAGGGCATCTGTATCCTGCCTGTTTGGATCTTCTTTCAGAACCCAGAAGTGGATCCAATGTCCGTTTGGCAGCTGTGATGTGTCCATCCCATTTCTATAGTGAGAGGTTAGGAAGGACAGTAGCCAATGCCCCGTGGCTCTGGGAGACTGAAATCTAACTAAAAACCCTCAACCCCTGCATTTGGTGCAGGGCACTTGAAGGGGACCGAGTCCCTTTAAACCAGTGGTTCTCAACCTTCCTAATGCTAAGGCCCTTTAATAGAGCTCACGTGGTGACCCCCAACCTAAAATTATTTTCACTGTTGTTTCATAACTGCAATTTTTGCTACTGTTGTGAATTGTAATATAAATATTTGATATGCAGGCTATCTGCTGTCTAACCCTGGTGAAAGGGTCGTTTGACCCCAAAGGGGTCACGACCCACAGGTTGAGAACCACTGCTCTAAGAGATGGGCTTGATGACAGCTGCTGAGGATCGGCGGTCACAGGGCCAGTGCATCCTGAAAAGACCTCCCCAGAGAAACAAGTTACCGCTCAGAGAGGGGTCCCAGGCAGTGCTGCAAACTGCCACGTCATTGTGAGGAAACGCAGCAGCAGGCTCACCTCAGACCAGACCATTCCAAGGATTCCCCATCCGTTAAAGCAACCAAGTCCTTACGGCTAAAGACAGCAAAGCCTATGGGAACCAGCCTGGTTCCTGTCCTCTGGTGGGAGCCACCTTCCAGACATTCAGTTGGTGACAAGCGTCTTCTGTTCACTTCGCTCCTTTGGGGCCAGGGAGGAGGTGGCGCTGTCCACTGACGTGGACACAGGATCACTCCCGTGGACCACGAGGGTGGCAGTCCCCACACGGAAGTGGCTTTGGCAGAGCATCTAGGATTTTTGGTTTAGAATTATTTCCCCTTCAGCTCAGAAAAGGAAGGGAGATGGGGGGTGAAGAAGGAAGGAGGAGGAAAGGAAAAGGCAGAAGGGACAATAGGAGGTGGGAGGGAGGGAGAGAAGAGAGGAGAGAGGAAGGAGGGAGGAGGGAGGGAAGGGAGAGAGGAAGTAAAGGCGGGAGGGGTAAAATGGAGGAGTATAAGAAAGAGGGAGGAGAGAAAGAAGGGGAGGGATAAGTGAAGGGAGCAGGAAAGAGGGAAAGAGGAGGAGGGGGAGGAGGAGAAGAGGAAGAAAGAGGAGGGCTGAGATTGTTTTTACTGTGGGAAAAACTGAAAGGCATATATATGTATATATATATATTAAACCCCAAGAAGAACTTCCTGTGTTCTGGGGCCACACCAGCGACTTCCAAGGCATCTGAGTTAAGACAAGATCCATGTCCCCTGCCTCTCCTGGAAGGCAAAAGGACTGCAAAGTCCCCTGCTGGTGAAATTAAACAGCTAGTCTTCTTCTCTGGGTGCCAAGACCCTGGGTAGACAGAGCCTTCTCACCCACTCGATTGCCCCAGGACGTGGGCACGTGGAGCCCCCGCAGCCCTGGGCACAGCATGGCCGGAGCCAGTTGGTCACATCCACACCCTGGACCTAAGCTAGGGGTGGCAGGACACTGAGTGTCACATAGCTGGTACTCTTGGCATTTAGCCAAAACCATGGAAACAATGAAAATTAAAAAAAAAAACATTTTTTCCCAAGAAAACCTGTCAAGGCTAAAAAGCTGGCCCTGGATGGCAGGGTAGACGGGGCAGCACCAGGGATCAGAAGCGGGACATCAGGAGGAGGAAGGGGAGGGCTGTCCCCACTGTGCGCCGGTATGGGGTGTGCTAGGTGACGCGCGGCCCAGGTTGGTTTCTCAGAGCCGATTGTTTTATTTGGAGACACACGATCGCTTCTCGTCTTTCCCACGTACAAAGCTGAACAATGAATTAAAAGGCACCTGGAGACAGCAAAGACGCATTCATTTCATGTGACATAGTTTAAGAAAAGATAAAAAGGTTTAAAAAATACTCTGGTTCAACAATGCACACCTGCTACTGCCACAAGCAACTGCAAAAACACGCGTCTCCGCTCCTCTGTTTGCTCAGCGGGGGTGGGCTGTGTGCTGTGTGTCGTGTGGTCACCAGAAGGACCTGGCTGGCCCTTGATGGGCCTGGGTGGCCTCCAGAGCCAGTTGGGGGAGGGACTTCCTGTTCTTGTAACTGTCAGTTGAGAGAACAGAGGAAGAGTGAGAGAAATGGGAAGCCCCAGGGTTGCGCCACCCTCAAGAGGGACTGCAGAGCCGAGCCCTCCAAGGCTAGGGCTAGATGCCACTTGCGCGCCAGTGGCATTGTGTGGACCCTGGTGAGAACCGGACAGAACCCAGGGGGGGTAAGATCAACTGTCTGAAGCACAGGTGAGAGCAAGGAGCCTCAAGTTGTCCTAAGATGGAGAAAGTAATCCAGGCTGACTGGTTCTCCAAAAGGAGGTAGAGAGAGAAGTGGCCTCGGATGCCTTTACCTGTCCCCCTCCGCCCCCTCCTGCCAGTCCTCGCCTTCCCAGATAGTTTGGAGACCAGAGAAGCCCAGGGTTGGGGAGTGTCGAGAGCGCCCCCGCCGGCGGTGCCGAGCTATCGCACCAGGGAGATACCTTCTCTTAAAAAGAAAAGAAAACAAAGAAACCTGCTTCCTGCAGCGATGTTACAAAAAGCCATTAAAAAAAACCTTCCTAAGTGAAACCTAGTTTTCACCAGTAGGTAAGATCGCTTATCAGAATTATTATTATTTTTTGTGTGAAACAAAAAAAATTCAGCTCAGTTATCGGAGTTGATTGTCTTAACAAAAATAGACTCCAGAAGTTCTGCACCGTCTATCCTGATGGAGGCGTGACGTCACACGAAGGAGGAGAAGCCGGTGAGGGGGGCCCGGGCTCCAGGGCCAGCTGGTGTGTAGACTCCACCCGCGCTCTGCGTGGTGATGACCGTGTGCAGGTGTGGGCCCGATTCGGCCCCGGCCACCGCCTCGTATCTGTGTGGTGCTGCGGCAGGGGGACGCCGCTTCCAGGAGTTGTAATAGGTGGGGTCGCTCATGTAGTGGTTGACGAAGGAGTGCTTGGGCAGGGCTTCCTCGTAGTCCGAGTCCGAGGCCTGAGGATGGAGCAGAAGGACAGTGTGAAAGGGGGAAAGGGAGCTGGTGAGGGAGGGCCATTCGGAAACAGGGGGACTCCCATTAATCACCCGAGGTGGGGGTGGTCTGCGGGTCACCTTCCTGGAAGCCCAGGATAGGCCTATGCTGCCTCCCGTCCTGGGAGAGGTCTACAGAGTGCCCAGTGTCTGTAAACGCAGATGCTGGTGGCGCTGTGTCACCCGGAGCCGCCTATGATAGTTTAAGTGATGCCCGCCTGCTGTCTTGCTTTCCCACTAGAACAGCGATGGACTCTAAGCCCTCTGGAACCTTATGCCCTAATAAACTCTTCCTTCTATAAGTTGTCTTGGTCACGGTGTTTTATCGCAGCAATAGAAAAGTAACTAATCCACTGAGTATCTAATCCACTCAAAGTAACCAGCACACTGACTGAGCTCCATCACATTCATTCAGGCAAAACGGATCTGTGGCTTCACCGCAGAAGAATTCAGGACTGGGTCAGTGAGAAGCACAGTTGAACTTTTTAATTTTTATTTATTTTTGAGTGGTATTTTGTGCATGTGTGTGTGTTTACATATCCATCTGCTCACAGGTGGGAGGCAGAGAAAGATGCTGTCTCCTATTTTCCCACCCACCTTATTATTTTGAGGCAGGGGCTCTCAGTGGACCTGAAGCTGGCCATTTTACCTTGGCTGGTCAGGAAGTCATTGGGATCCATCTGTTTCTGCCCCCCGATGCTGGGCATGCTGTCGTGCCCAGCTTTTATGTGGGTACTCAGAACCTGAACTTGGGTCTTCTTGTCTTCACAGCCAAAGTTGGAGTTTATTTTTTTTAAAGATAAATATTTAAAAGTTTTATTTGGGGGCTGGAGAGACGGCTCAGTGGTTAAGAGCATTGGCCACTCTTCCAGAAGCCTGGAGTTCTATTTCCAGCACACATATGGCAGCTCACAGCCATCTGTAATTCTACTTCCAGGGGATCTGACACCTACTTCTGGCTTCCTTGGGTACTTCACATCCATGGATACAGACTATATGCATGCAAAACACCCATACACATAAAAATGAAAAGATTCATTTTCAATTTCACACATGTATGTGTCTAAGTGTGTGTGTGTGTGGACACGCAGCTTGTGTGGCATCCAGAAGAGGGCAGCAGACCCCTGGAAATGGAGTTCGAGACGGTTGTGAGCTGTTCAACATGGGTGTTGGGAACCAAAATCTGGTCTCAGCAGAAACAGTGTATATGTTCTTAATCATTTCTCAAGCCCCTTACAAGTTATTCTGAGCACTGATTAGAAGCTCTGGGATTAAGAGAAGGCGTGGGGTGGGGTGGGGGTGCACAGAACATCCTGAGCGTGGGTGTGGGCTTCTTCGGGAAGAATCGCCTTTCTACATCTTTACAATACCCCCACACACCATTTTGGTGGAATTTGATGCTGTTATCCTCAAAGGGCTGCTAAGAAAAATAAATGAGGTCACAGGTGGGTCCCAAGTGGCACCTGACAGGCCTTCAGTTGACTGAGTAAAACTAGCTCAGCGGATGTAGGATGTTTTTGTTTTTTGAGACTCCCGGAAAATGTCTGGGAGAGGAATGAGGCCCCACCTGATGTTATATGCATTCAGAACCATAAGCCTGGTTCACTGCTATTTAATATAAAATACCTTTATATGGGAGGAATATTGTCACTATGTCCACAAGCTTCACAGTAAATGTTAATCATGTGGCAATTTTTTTGGGGGGCGGTTAAAGACAGGGTTTCTCTGTGTAACAGTCCATCTGTCCTGGAACTTGCTTTGTAGACCGGTCTGGCCTTGAACTCACAGAGATCCACCTGCCTCTGCCTCCCTAGTGCTGGGATTAAAGGCGTGCGCCACCACCACCCAGCCGTGCTGCAATTCTTAGTTCTCAGCTGGTGGGAAGCTTTGGGGAGACTCCAGTGTGTGTGTGTGTGTGTATGTGTGTGTGTGTGTGTCGGGTGGTGCCTTTCCCATTCCTTCCTTTCTCCGCTGTCATTCTCTCTCTATCCTGCCTCAGAACACACACTTGTGAAGGCCTGGGAGTGCTCCTGGCCTTTGGTCTGCAGGGGACCAAGATGTGAGCTGCTGGGGACCAAAGAGATGTCCGAGGTGGGGAGGTGGGGAGGGTGTGTGTGTGTAAGTGTGCGTGCATGCGCACGCATGTGTGTATGGATCTGAATACGTGTCTGCACATGGAAGCCAGAAGACAAGCTGGGTGTCATTTCTCAGGAACCATTCATCTTGATATTTGAGACCAGGTCTCTCACTGGGCCCAGTTGCCAGTCTCTACTTTGGCTGGGCTGTCTGGCCAGCGAGCCTCAGCGCTCCTCCCGCCTCTGCTTCCCCGGTAACTCTGTGTGCCACACCCAGGTTTTTACATCCATGCTGGAATCAGACTCAGATCCTCATGCATGTACTGCAAGCCCCTCGCTGACTGACAAATGTATGCTGTGTCGCAAGCCCACAGACCTGTATGAGATCAACCAAAGCCAGTCAGGTATTTTGTCAGTGTGAGGGGAAGAGCAGCCTCACACGACCTCTTATGTCCACCCTTGAGTATTTCCTGAACCAAAGAGGGGGACAATACACAGACAGGGGTCTGTGGCTAAGGTCACAAGGAGACCAGGTAGGAGACTGTGGTAGGTGATCTTAATGGTCAGTTTTGTGGGAATTAGAATCACCATAGCAACAAGTTTCTGGGCATGTCTACGAGGGAATTATGTGGATTAGATTAACCGAGACAGAAGACCCAGCCTAAACATCAGTGGGTGTCATTCTGTGGGGTCCCGGACTGAATAGAAAGGAAAAAGTGAGCTGGGCACCAGCGTCCATCTCTCTGCTTCCTGACTGTGGATGCCATGTGACCAGACGCCTCACGCTCCTGCCACCATGATGGACTACATCTTTGGACTGTGATTCAGAACAAACCCACCCACCCACCCACCCACCTTTCCTTCCTTCCTTCCTTCCTTCCTTCCTTCCTTCCTTCCTTCCTTC
>JABTXL010000653.1:3043799-3082217 GCA_025134845.1 Neodon shergylaensis
TAACTAATACAAGGGCCATTGCCCTGAACATAGCCATGTCTCAGTTCTTGTGTCTACCCCTGGATCACTTGGAAGGAAGTCATCCTGGACAGTAATTGGTTCACAGGATCACAGAATGATGTGTGTGCCTTGCACTGACCAGTCAGAGCCTTGCCCTGGTAGTCTGTACAGTGCTTGTGGCAGGAGAGACTGACTGCCAGTGTAGGGTACAGTTTGATGGGCAAGTGGCCCCCAAGCTAATCTGAGGGAACTCTACTTTTGTGCAGAAAGCACCTTGGGAGAAAGACCAAGGCTGTGCACTTTGTTTCTTCTTTATTGCTTTGGGAGAGGCCACGGGATGCCAGGCAGATGATTGGTGCTGTGGACTCCCACTCTTGCCAGGGCTTCCCTGGTGGGGCAGCATCCAGATACCATCCTTCCTCTGCTGCCAGCTCCACTTCTTTATGTGACATTATTTTTGAATGCAGATGGATTTTAGTGAGTGAGAATTAGTGGCAAAAAGGAGTTTCCACTGGGCCTTCCTCCCTCCCTCCCTCCCTCCCTCCCTCCCTCCCTCCCCTCTTCCTTTTCTTCCTTGTTGCCTGTGATGTGAAGTCTTGGTGTGCTGGTTTCCCAGGAAACCATAGAAAGGACAGAAGGTGACTGAGGTGGCTGCACCGTGAATGCTTGGTGAGCTGCAGCGAGGGCAGGCTCAGAGCTCGGCAAGGTACCAGCAAGATGAAAAACCCTGCACCACCAGGGAACCAGTTAGGTGTGAGGGATCATTCCAATTAGGTAGAGCTACAAGAATTTTGAAAACTGCTTTATTTATTTATTTTTAATTCTATGGGGCAGTACATGTGTGGGCATGCGTGCGTGCGTGCGTGCATGTGTGTGTGTGTGTGTGTGTATCTAATGCTAGTGGTGGATGTCTCCTCTCCACCTCCTGTCTCTCTCCACTTTAGTCTTTGAGACAAGGTCTCTCTTTGAACCTGGAGTTGCTGATTTGGCTTCAGCGACAGCAGTGTGCATCTGGGATTCCCTTGCCTCTGGCCAAACCCAAACCCTGTGATTCTGCACCACCATGCATGGGTTTTGTGAGTTCCTGGGAATCTTAACTCTGGTTCCCATGCTTGCTCAGCAATCTCTTCTACCACTAACCCATCTCTCCACCCCCCCCCCCCCGCTTTAGTTATGGACTCTCGCTAGCCTGGAGCTCACTGATTTGGTTAGACTGTCTAGTCACTGAGCTCCAGGAATCCACTCGTCTCTGCCTCCCCAGTGCTGGTTTACAAGCCCTTGCCACCACCCCAGCTTTTACATGGGGTCTGGGGATCAAACTCCGATCCCTATATTTACTCGGCAGGCTCTGGCTTTACTGACTGAGCAGCTCCTCAGCCCCAATGGATCTTTTATAAATCTCTACTCAGGTCTTCCCTGCGTACTGTTTCCAAAGACGCGCAGGTAGATGTTTACAAAATCACTTTCCCTGGCTAATTCATTGTCCCCCTGGGAACAGCATCCTCTGGGGGCTCCAGCTCACTATTCCAGGAGTTGCTTTGTCTCCAGTCTGAATGACTCTGACCTTCAGAGGGGATAATGGTCAACGCGGCTCAGCCCTGATGCTTATTTTCCTAACATAACACTTTCTGCTCTGGACCATTAGCTAGGGGTTGGCAGAAACAGGAGTGTAGATGAGGCTCTTAAAGAGACCAGCGAGTGCCACGCAGGAACACTCAGGGTTGCTAAGCAATAGCATCCACCTGAACACTCGGGGTTGCTAAGCAATAGCATCCACCTGAACACTTGGGGTTGCTAAGCAATAGCATCCACCTGAACACTTGGGGTTGCTAAGCAATAGCATCCAGCACTCATTTGCAAATATGCTTGAGACTTTTTTTTCCCCATACAGGGTGTCATGTAGCCCAGGATGACTTACATTCCCTATGTAGCTGAGGATGCCCTTGAACTTCCCTGCCCTGCCTCTACCTCCTGAGTGCTAAGACTGCATGCATGTACTACCACACGTTATGTGTTATGCAGTGTCGGGGATGGAACCCATGGCTTCCTGTGTGCTAGGCAAGCCCTGTAACAACTGAGCACCCCTAGTCTCCAAGCCTGGTCTATAGATCTAAAATGTTTTTCTTATCTAGATGGCAGTTTGAAGATTCAAATGCAAAACCCCAAGCCATCTCATGCCTTTGAGAGAAGAAACAGACCCAGGCATGTCCTATTAACCTATTTAAAAAATTTTAATTAATGAACCAATTCATTAATTAATTTTGAGAACCAGGCTGGCCACGCGTGTTTGCTATGCAGTCAAGGATGACCTTGAACTTCTGATCTCCTCTCTCCACCTCCCGGATGTTGGGATTATTGAGAATGCCGGAAGAACGACCCACCCACAGGGCTAGGTGGACTCCAAGCATGCGCGGAGTGAGTGGCATGAGGCCTGGCCCCACAATCCATGCTCAGTACCACAGAGTGATGCCTGTCAGTGCACAGGGAACTCGCCGCACACTCAGCTGTCACAGTCACCACCGACGACATGTCCAGTACTGCAGGGAACAGCGGGCCAGCAGCTAGGTCACTGCCCACAAGGCCCAGCTCTATTCCTGGCGGCAGGAAGCCTGACGCAAGGCCATCCTGCTGTCTCCTCACCCGCTGCTCTTCAAAGAGCAGTTACCATGCGGCGACACCGCCTGACCTCAGCCAAGAAGGAGCAGGCCTGTCCCCACAGGCCTTCAGTAACAGCCGTCCAGCAGAGACAGACACCGCTACTTGCTGTTTCCTGTGAGCCCGAGGCTGTATTATAGACCCGGCGCCCTTTGCAAAGAGAACATGTAAAATGGAGCTCACCCACTGCCCACTCGCTGGAGTTCGTATATGAGCTACAATTGAAAAGAAGCTGTTTTATTGAGCCCCGGGGCTCACTAAGGCCCCAAAATGAAGGTGAGAGTGTATTTTAGATTAAATATTGATTTTGAGGCGTGTGCTGAGATGTGGGCCAGGAATACGTGTGCAGCTAATGGCCTGTGGTTCTTGCTCTTCTAGAGGCTTACAAATAGGACCCTTGGGGACACCCAGTGGAACCACTGATTGGACCCTTCATGCTGGCCACCATGAGACACAGAGACAGGGGTTGCTAAGCACAGGAGCCACCCCCCCATCATTACAGCTCTGGTTTCTCCACAGGAGTGAGTGAGTCCATTAACATTCTCTCATGGAGGGAGCTGGAGAGCTCACAACGGCCAGGAGATCTTCTTGGGAGGGGTTGTCATGAGGCCCCTCTGTGTCCCAAGATTATTAAGAAGATACGTAGTTGACTGGGGGTAGAGTTGCTTGGGGGTGAAGCTGTCTGAGAGTCACCTGAGCTCATACAAGGAGCCCCAATAAACTCACTGGCTCATGTGGTGGTTTAGATTGAGAGGCAACTTGATAGGGCCTCAGCTCCGTCAGGAGACACACCTATCTGTGAGGGAGTTTCTAAACTAGGTTTACCTCAGTGTGGGTGGCACCATCCCCTAAGCCTGCGTCCTGGACTGGATATAAAGGTGACAGCAAGTGGAGCACCGGCATTCACCTCTCTGCTTCCTGACTGTGGATGCCATGTGATCAGCGGCCTCATGTTTCCCACTGCCATGCCTTCCCACAGTGATGGACTGTGTGCCCTCAGACTGTGAGCCAAACACACCCTGCTCTACTGAAGCTGCTCTCTCGGGTTTTTGCCACAGCAGTGAGAGGAGGAATACAGGCAATTGCCCGACTTGCATGGAACCTTTCTTGGGTCTGTTGATGCCTCCCTATCTGTGTGAATAGACATTGTTTCCTTTCTACCTGGGAAAAGCCATATGACCCCTCGGATTTTTGCACTTCCTTCTTCTACAGCCTACCATCAGCTCTGCCCACCCCATGGGGCGACTGTGAGCCCCAAATGAGATGACCTATGTTGAGGAATGCGCAGGCCCAGAAGCAAGTACGGTGGTCACGGCTCGGAAGCCCGGCAGCACTGACCTCGGACTCTGACCCGTCCACCGACTTCTCCTGGAGGTTCACGCTCTCTGTCAGCACAGCGCCGTTGTACTTGTTGCAGATGTCCTCATCGGAGTAGTGCAGACCTCCGGGGCTTGGTCGGGGTGGGGATCTACAACAGGATGACACCACGAGTTACTCTGGACACAGGACAGAGCCCCGCAGGTGGGGCTCCTAAGCCGCTCATGTGGGAACAAGGAGGACAGCGCCCCCAAGGGCTTCATGTTATGGCTGAGGTAGAACTCCAAGCACTGAGCTCCTGTAGGCTTCAGGGGCTGTGCAAGGTCAGGGCACTAGGAACAAGCTGTTTTGGCCAAGTGGAACTTTCAACAAGAAGGGCACGTGGGGTTTGGGACAGCAGGAGACGCAGGGCACACGGAACTCTGGGAGACGGAGGAAGGATATACATGCTGGCCAGGGCTGAGGGCGAATTTACGGGGAAGTGGTCTGACACATCAGGATGGAACTGCGGATAGTCTCCTGAGGTTGAGGATGAGTGGGATTAGGAAAGCCCACTAGCCCGGGCTTCCACTCTGCTGGGGCTCAGCACACAAAGCTGGGCCCAAGGGCAAGAAGACTCTGAGGCATTAGCCCTTAAAGATTGACAGATTCTTAGCCCAATCACTGCTCCCTATAATACCCAGGCCATAGTTGCAGGCAGAGCCCGTGTCTGGTTTGTTACCAGTAGGATACAGGGCTGACTGTGGTCACAGTATGTCATACAGAAAAGGTGGAGTTGTCAATTCCATTTGTTACAATCACGTAGCATTGTATGAAGGCAGCCCTCTTGGCCACCAGGAGATAGAATGTAAAGTGTGGCCGGCTCTTTGGTCTGTATTGTGCACATGTGTGCGTCTGCATATCTGCATGCGTGTGGATGAACATTTGGAGGTCAGGGGTTGATGTCAAGTATCTTCTGCAATAGCTCTCCGCTTTGTGCGGCAGGGTCTCTGGCTGAACCCAGAGCTCACCGATTCAGCTATTCTTGCTAATCAGCTGGCCCCAGGGATCCTCTGTCTCCATCTCCTGAGTGCTGGGGTCACAGGCGGGCTGTCATCAAGCCCCGCCTGGCTTTCACTGAGTTCTGGAGATCTGAATTCCAGTACACACACACACACACACACACGCATGCACGCACACACGCGCGCACACACGCAAACACATACATCTCACAAGGTTTTAAATGACTTTATGATTTTCTGTTGGGCTCCATCCACAGCTGTCCCTAGCTGCATGCAGCCCACGGGCAGCAAAAGAGACGGACCTAAAAAGAACTCCGGCTGGCTTTGTGGGAAGAAACATCCTGTGAGTGACCTCTGTGGCAGGGGACTAGGGGTAGCCCCCAATCTATGGCAGGAAGAGGCCAGCCCTAAGTCATGTGGGGGTAGAGGGCACACAGACACATTCTGCCAAGAGCTGGAGTGAGCTTGGAAGATAATTATGGCCTATTGGAGCCTCATCTGAGAAAACAGCCCAGTGACATAAGGACTATGGCCAAGGGTGGCCCTAGTAGGAGACCACCCAGGCGGGGGCAATCTCTACCTCTGATATATGTGTTATACTATGGTCATTTGTCACACGGCAATGGAAAACAAACACACTTCAGTTTCAACTTCCTGTCCTGTCCCTTTTTATTATCTTTTAGCAATGATTTTCATGTTTGCATGTCTGCATACACATGCTTGTATGTGTGTACCTGCATATAGAAGGCTGTAGGTGATGTCAGGAGTCTTCTTCAATTGCCCTCACTTTCTGTATTGAGATAGGGTCTCTCAATTGAATCCAGAGCTCGCTGCTAAGGCTAATCTGGCTAGCTATCTGGCTCCAGTGACCCCCTGCCTCTGCCTCCAGAGACCTGGGATTACAGGGATGCCACCATCCTTGCCTGGTATTGACATGGGTTCTGAATTCAGGTCCCAGTACTTTCATGGCAGGTGCTTTAAGCCCTGAGCCATCTCTCCAGCTCCCTTGGTTTCTTTACTGACATGGAGACATTATAACTTGGGGGAGAATCTCTTTTTAGCATGGATAAATTGTTCAATGAGTCAGAATCCAGCCCATTTTCTCCATCCTGGGGCCGTTCCGTGGTCCCTGTGACTGTGGTCAGCTAGATGGGCAAGGTGCACTCTGGGAAGCGCTCCTTACATTCAGGACCCCCAGGCTGAGGATGTGTGCAAAGCTGAGGGGTGGCTGCCGATAGGTGACCCTTCCCACTACGATGGGGAAAGTCAGTCTCGGTGACTGAGCATGGGAAAGTCCTATTCCCAGTGAGTCTGGCATCCTGACCATTATGACTCCCTTGGGGTGGGCTCTGCCATAGCTTTCCCAGGGAAGCCCAAGGGAGGTTCAAAGGTCTCTTCATTTTTTAACGTGTATGTCCGTGTGCTCACAGGTGCATGTGCCATGGCGTATGTGTGGCGGTCCGAGGCCCTGGCAGCAGCTGGTTCCCTTCTACCATGTGAGCCCTAGGAATTGAGCTCTGGTCATCAGGCTGCTTCGCCATCTTACTGAACTCAGGGCCTCCACTTTCCCCTCCTCAAAAGTGATCTATTTTCAGATAGACTCATTTGTCATCTAACCATTTAGAGGAATCTTTCTTCTTTTTTAATCTAAGACACTACAAGGGAAGCAGGCGCTGCTTGATCAGAGAGCTTTGAACCAATGGTGCCTCTCCTAAAATTTCTTATTCGTATGTGTGTGTGTGTTATGCATCACTACATCCGTGTGATACATGCATACATGTATGTGAATGCATGTGGAGGCCAGAGGTTGATCACTCAACACCTTAGTTTTAAGGTAGAGTATAATAGCAATTTGGCAAAACTAGCAAGCAGCGGAGCCCCAGGAATCACCCATCTCTACTTCCCCAATGTTGGGGTTACAGACGTGAGCATGATGCCCAGCTTTTTATATGAGTGCTGGGGCTCTATACTTGGGTTCCTGCTTGCATGGCAGGCACTTAACCCAGTGGGCTATCACCCTAGTCTCTGTTATTCTTCTTTGAGACAGAGTCTTACCATGTAGACCAGGCTGGCTTCCAACTGGCAGTTCTCCTACCTGGGCCCTGAGATGACAGGCCTGTGTCACCATGGCTGGGTCTAGGCCTCATTTTAAGGGTATATGAGACTTCAGCTAGAGGGAGCAGCTGGGGTGACCCATGTAACCCACAGGCCTTGTTCTTGGGGCTCTGCAAACATGCAGATATCCTACAAACAGCCCTGGTCCCTTTGTTCCCTTAAACCTGTGAACCTGGGGCTGTTAAGGTGAGAACAAACAACTAATTTTCCCTTCTGACTTAATTTGGTTTTGTCTGTGGCTCTCTGTGGGCTCGTGATGGGACCTGACCCTGTGAGAAAGTTCAGAACTCTCAGAGAGGCCAACTGTCATGGATGAACGTATGAAGCCCAGCGAGCCCTTTCCTCTCCAGGACTATGTGAGCATGGAGCAGCTGAGCTGAGACCCTCTGGCTGTCTCAGATCACCCATTGTCACAGCTGTGCTCTCTCAGATGGCCAAGTGACAAGGTGGCACTTGGCTCCGAACACACGGATGTGAACTGAAGAGCTGACCTTAGCTCTGCAGAAACTACCTCAGTGCCTGAGGCTCAGACGCCTGGGCACCCATTGTCCACACCACCTTTCCAAATTCGCACTCCCCTGAGCTCTCACACAAAACTATGGCTCCCGAGTTGGGCCAGGGAACCTCACAAATCTAAGAGCCAATGTGAGTCTGTCCCTATCTGTAGTGATAAGGGCGGCGGGCCAGCCAGGAGCATAGCCTGCTGCTCCTATTGGGCACCACTCTGTAGTGAGGAGGAGTGGCGGGCTGCGTCCCCGGCACCCGGCCGCCGCATGGCTAGCTTATGCCCCCAAAATAATTACACGGAAACTGTATTCTTTTAAACACTACCTGGCCCATTACCAGCCTCTTATTGGCTAGCTCTTACATATTGATCTAACCCATTTCTAATAATCTGTGTAGCCCACGAGGTGGCTTACCAGGGAAGATCTTAACCTGTGGCTGTGTCGGGTGGGAGAATCATGGCGACTCACTGACTCAGCTTCTTTCTCCCAGCATTCTCTTCTGTCTACTCCGCCTACCTAATTTTCTGTCCTATCAGAGGCCAAGCAGTTTCTTTATTACTTAACCAATGAAACAACAGATAGAAAGATGACCCTCCTCCATCACCTATCTATAGCCCTCTGAGGCTGCTTGGACATAGGGTGGCTGGAGGACGCATAGTCTCCTTTGTCCAGGTAGCAGAAGTGGAGAGATTGGAAAAGGCTTTCTTGTTCTGTACTAGGAATTGAACCCAGGACCCCGTGCACATGATAGCATACCCTATGATGCCACACTGAGTCATATACCCAGTTGTGTACTAGCTGACTCTAGCTAAATGCTCTACTAATGACTTCCCCAGCCCTCACTGGGCGGGGGATTCTAGGCTTATGCTCACCTACTGAGCTATTCCTCAGTCCTCTCCTTATTTTGAGACAGGGTCTATACTCTATCCCAAGGCTGGATTTGAACTCGCTCCATAGCCCAGGCAGGCCTTAACCTTGCAATCCTCCTGCCTCAGCATCCTGAGTGGCTGGGATGAGAGGTCTGCTTCAGTGGGCCCTTCTGGAAGGATTTCCTCATCCAGTACCTACACATTCTAGCCCACATTTGTAACAGTTCCCCTGGGAGCCACAGGTTCCTGTTTTGGTGACACAAGATGTCCATTCTTCTCTTGGTGGGGGACTCCTTGGGGACAGTCCTTTGTGGGCCAGGACCTTCCAACTTTACCACAAAATAAGTTCCTGTTTATGTAGTAGGCACGGGAACTTAACCCACAGAGGACTGCTTATCCTTGGACCATGGGCCTCAAGGCTATGCTTCTCAGGAGTGGAGACACACTTGCAGCAGGACGTGGAACACTGCAGTGATTTTTTTTTAAAGTCCCCTGTGTCAAGCCCCTCTTGGTCTGAAAGTTCTGTGATGACCTTTTCAAGTTTCTCTGACTCAACAGGGAAACCTTGACTCTCAGTAGACAGGTGAAATGGAAAGAGGGGACTGGGTGCCATTAGCTTCCACTTCCTGTTCTAATGAATGTAGTGTGTATGGGTGTGTGTGTGTAGGGGGGGTGTCTGTGTGCTCTGGATTGCTGCCAAGAGGATGAGCAGCTAGGACTCCCTTACTCCAGAGATAGAGGTCAGCTTAGTCAGCTCTGGGTCTCAGTACCCCTCAAACAACTCAAGCCCCCTAAGTGACAGAGGACACAAGCATCCCGAGGCACGATGAGTTTGTCACTGTGAGTTTGGCAGACGATAGATCAACCAAGCCTTTGGTCTGCCTTGTTGAGTCTCACTGCCCTGAAAAGCAGGCTCATATTGAAACTGGCTCTGTAAGACAATGCGCCCTTAACGTGGAAAACCCTACGAACTGTTACTCGGGGAAGGCACTCCCCCAGATCTGTGTATAGATGCTCATGCATGTGACCATAAGTGCACGCATGTGCGTGCACGCATATGTGATGTGTGTATGTTATGTGTGTGAGTGCAATTGTGCACATGCTATGGCTCATACGTGGAGGTCAGAGGACAACTTCTGGTGTTGGTCCTCGACTTCTACCACGTTTGACACAGGGACTCTGTTTGCTGCTGTGCATACCAGGCTAGCTGGCCCATGAGCCTCCAGGGGTTCTCTGGTCTCTGTCTCCCGTCGCATAGGAGCACAGGAGTTACCAGACAGACGCACATGTATATGGAATTTGTTTGGTGAGTGCCTGTGGATGGGGGGACACGTGCCAGGCATTCGGCCTTCAGTGGCTCAGCCCAGCCTCCTACCTGGTTCCGTTCTTTTTTGAGAAGGTGCTTTTGACATTGAGGTGGCGACTGTTGAGCTCCAAGGCGGCAAACCCTCCGTTATCCAGGGTCACTGACTCTTCCATGTTGGAGATGCCCTTACCTAGAGCCAAGGGGGAAAGTGGCATAGTCTTAGTAATGTGTCAGCTGCGGTGACACAGGAGCGGCACAGTCAGCACCACCAGCCCCTGTGCTCCTGTCAGATGTGACCCCAGAATCACCCGGCATCGGCCTCAGCTAGAGAGGCAGTCAGAGCTGGGCTGAGGAGCGAAGCTACGTGCCTTGCAGCACTGGAGCAGAAGAGCGATATTATTAGCATTTCAGTGTTTATCTTGCCCGATGCCAAAATGCCAGCATCCTTGCCAATATTTTATGAAAATGTGCTCAGAATGCATACCCTCATTAAAAGTCAGGGAAGTCAGATGTTTCACAAGTCACACAATTAAAAGACTCACAATCATGTAATGAAATTGAAAGTAAAAAGCAGGCTTATATGGGTAAGATGGGTGAAGAAAGGGTTTCCTTAAAGTGAGAAAGATGTCCCAAATAAACAATGGTGATGGCTGCCTCTGTCTTTGCATTAACCGCTGAATTGTAGGCTTTTAAATACATCTACAAATGTGTATCTGTGAGGGTTAAACTTTACAAACTATTAGTCACTTATTTGGTATGTCTCTGTGGGTATGAATGTGACAGTGCCTGTGTGGAAGTCAGAGGACAACTTTCAGGAGTTGAGTCAGGTCCTGGGAATTGAACTCAGGTCTTCAGGCTTGGCAGCAGGTGCCTCTACCTTCTGAGTCATCTCTCAGTCTTGCTTGACAATTTATTGAAATTTGGAATCACCCAAGAGATAAACCTCTGACCATGTCTGTGGAGGGTTTTCTAGACTAGGTTAACACCTACATAACATTAGGATTATAGACACGGGTATTGCCATGCCCTAGATATTACAAGGGAGTTGGGGATTTGAACTCAGATCTTTATGCTTGTACAGCAAGCACTCATATTCACTGAGCCATCTCTCCAGCCTCTATCCGGGAAGCTTGCACTAACACATTTACTTGGGAGCTGGGACTGTCTTCTACCTTCCTATGTGGGCTGAGAGAGTCTTTGAAGGTGAGGATTTTATCTGGCATGTTCCTCACTATCCTGTTGCCTCTAGGACAGTCTTACCCACCCCCAAGACATGGTAAAGGTATATGTTTGCCCTGAGAGGATTCCCTGCACCAGGCACCCTGCACCTTCCATGTGGCAGGATGCTGAGACTTACAAGACCTTAGAGCCAGTGTGGTAAATTGATGGTAAGTTTGCCTCTGTTCAGGGATGTGATGATGGGTGTCGGACTGGCGGGGACACAATGAGAGGGGCTAACAGGCGCTTGCTAGGAAACAACCAAGGATATAAAAGGCTTAAATTCCGCACCCCAAGTCACCTTCTGGGAGACAAGCCCCAACCTCAGGCTTCAATTATAATGTTAAATCAATACCCTAGGGGGAGGCTGGGTATTGGAAGGTGCCAGTCTGCTGTGTCTAGTGTGCTTTCCAAATGGAAGAGGAGAGAGAAGCATGGGAAGACTTCATGCTATTGTGTATTTGCATTAACTCACTGAAATGACACGTCGTTCATACTCTGCAAATCCCAGAGGAATAAAATCTGATTTACGAACACTTGTTAGAAGTGAATTTATACAGAAAAGAAAAGGAATGAACCTTTCCTTGCAGGGATGGATTCCTAGTGTCTGGGCGATTTAGGCGCTCTATCTCCTTAACCCCTCCAGTGGCACTGATGCCTGGCAGGGGTCTCCAGGGGACTAGCGTGGCTGTGATCTCCATTAACAGATCTACAACCCTTTAGTAAGGACAGACCTTTCTAGAAAGTAGAGACAGATTGACAGGTAGGTCTAAGTAGCCTGGTAGTTGTGGGGTGTGTGTGTGTGTGTGTGTGTGTATGTGTACATATGTATACATGTGCATGTGTGTGTGGAGGCAGAGGCCAGAGGTCAGTCTGGGGTATCATCACCAGCAACCAACCATTTTTTTTTGAGGCAGGGTCTCTCACTGGGACCTGGGGCTTACAGATCAAGCTAAGATGGTCAGGGAGCCCCAGCGATCCACCTGTCTCCACTCCAGGTCAAGCTTTTTCTACATGAGCGTTGGGGATCTATCTCTGGTCATCAGGTTTACAGTTGGTACTTTCCCAACTGAGTTACCTCCCCAGCCCCATTGTGTTCTCTGGCTCAGCTTTGATAACTGCAGTGAGGCCGGGGCTGGGGTGAGGTTGGGGAGCGGAAGCCCGCAGAGGTAAAGCTCTTATCTAGTTGCTAAGAAGTGGTCTTACTGGTCATTGTGAGGATTCTAGGAATTGAGGACAATGAAGAGCATCCATGTGAAGTGTGTGAAGATGTGTTCTCATCTCGTGTAGCATTGTGGGGTCTGTGCAGCATCCATAGGCTGACTCTCACACCATCCTGCTCTGCTCCTCTTCCTCAAGATGCAACCATAGCATTGCCTTCGAGAAACATGTCTCCATTGGCCTTCTCCTGACATCCAATTCTAAGAAGCTGCACCGCATGAGCATTCCCATGGCTGTCTTCATCCCCCGCCTATGTGTTTATTTCTTTAATGATGGTGATCAGTCCAACAGCAAACGTGCGCAGATGGGGCGCCGGCTCAGTGCTGAGCATGGAGCTCTGCTGACCATGAGGGAACTGACCCTCAGAGGGGTCAGAGCTGGACGAGAGGATTTGGAGGGGATGGAAAGTATATGAAAGAGGCCCTTCTCTAGGAAATTTCCACCACACTCAGTGAGCTTATCCCAAATACCAGAGGTGGGTCCCAGGTTATCCCTGTATCAGAGGGGCTGGGATGAGATTTTTCTTTTTTAATACTCATTCTTTCTAGTCAGGTTTAAAAACACGAGTGCATAACAGCTACAGGGTGTGGGAAGGGAGATTCAGAGAACCCAGCAAGTCCAACACCATGGGTAAGACACATGGCTAATATAAGGGGGGCAGAAACTGTATCTCCAGCCTGGAGTTCTTTTCTTGGTTGGCTAGTGCTTAGGATAAAGTTTAGGGACTCTGGCATGCTAGGAGAGTACTCTACCACTGAGCTACACCCCAGCCCCTCACTGGGGGATTCTAGGCAGGGGCTCTACCACTGAGCTACACCCCAGCCCCTCACTGGGGGATTCTAGGCAGGGGCTCTTCCACTGAGCCACACCTCAGCCCCTCACTGGGGGATTCTAGGCAGGGCCTCTACCACTGAGCCACACCCCAGCCCCTCACTGGGGGATTCTAGGCAGGTGCTCTACCACTGAGCCACACCCCAACCCCTCACTGGGGATTCTAGGCAGGGGCTCTACCACTGAACCACACCCCAACCCCTCACTGGGGGATTCTAGGCAGCTCTACCACTGAGACGTTTATTTCCATAATATTTATGCACTGTTAAAGGAGACCTTGGTAGATCTAGCAGAGAAACCAAATGTCAGTCCTCATGTCCAAATGCCAGGTAACCATAGGGAAACAGAGGTGGATGTCATACCTGTGCCACAGTTCTTGTACTTTTTGCTTTGCCCATGCAGGACCAGTGCGAAGACCACCAGGAGGACGAGGAGGAGGCTGGAGAGTGCCATCACCAGCAGGAACCACCACTCCTCATAAAACGGGGCTTCAGCTTGTGCTGCGGAAAAGACCATATAGGATGAGGCTCCACAGTGACTCCTGACAGCCATCTCCCCAGAACCTGGCAGCAGGGAGAGGAGCTTCCAGTCAGGGCTGTCACAGCCCAGCACATGCTCTTCTGGGAATTTCATAAGCTCCATAGCAGGTGTGGGAATCCATACTCAGGGATTTTTCTATTTTCTCTATGGAATAAAGCGTGGGGGTCTCTGCCTTTAACTCTCAACTTGGTAGGATCTAGAATCACCCAGGAGCCTCTGGGCACTGTAAGGGGTCATCAGATTGGTCAGGTTAACTGATGAGGGCAGAAGACCCATCTTAACTTATGAGTGTCACCATTCCCTGGCTAGGGGCCTAGGCTATATGTAGTGTTTTGAATAAATATGACCCCCACAGGCCATAATGAGTGTGTGTGGCCTTTTTGGAATAGGTGTGGCTTTGTTAGAGGAAGTGTGTCATTGGGGGTGCATTTTGAGGTCTCGGAGGCTCAAGCCAGGACCCATGTCTCACTGTCTCTTCCTGCTGCCTACAGATCCAGATGTAGAACTCTCAGCTACCTCTTTAGCACTGTGCCTGCTGGCATGCCACCGTGCTCCCCACCATGATGATAATGGACTGAACCTCTGCAACTGTAAACCAGTCCCGATTAAACGTTTTCCTCTATAAGAGTTGCCGTGGTCATGGCGTCTTTTCACAGCAATAGAAACCCTAACTAAGACACACTAAGTGAAGAAAGGGAGTTGGGTGTGCATTCGCTGCTCTCTGCTCCTCCGTTGTCAATGTGCTGTGATCAGCTGCCTCAAGCTCCTGCCTCCATCCCTTCCGTACCATGATGGACTGCACCACTGAGCTGGGAGCCAGAACGAACTGTTTCTCCCTTAAGTTGCCTTCGTCAGCATACTGCATCATGGCAACAGGAAGAGAAACAGAACAGGATGGACGTACACCAGAACCTCCCTCTCCTATTCCTGACCTTATCCTTGAGAACATCCGCCATGCCTCTCCTAATCCTACCTATTTGGAAATGCTGACTTAAAGGGCCACCCTGCTCTCCCTCCCTGGCTCAGCCTTCCCACAAATGCCGTGTGCTTAGCTTCTCTACATCATTGATCTCACCGGCAACCTGGTCCCAACCATCTTTATCATTCTCTACTATACTATCCCCTCATTGGAGAAATCTACTTGGATGGATTTACCCCACCCCACCCACCTCTTCTCCTGGCTCCCCTTGGTGACAAACAAGGGGACCTTGACCTCTCAATGTCTCTGGATTTGACGCCACTGGGCATATTTAGCTACCTGTTGGCCTCCTCAGCTGGTCCAGGAGTCCCTGAAGCCTGGGGCTGTGTGCTATTTTATGTTCCTAGCAAAACTGAGCTGAACTGTGGGCTTTGTGTTCGAACCTGCTTTAGAGCCATCCACTCAAAAATGCTTTGTGTAAAAGCTGCTTGGGCGAAGGGTATGCACGCGCCCTCCTTCCTGTTTGTTCTATTCTGTTCCTGAAGAGAGGAAAATGTCCTCTCTACAGGTGCTGGGCCTATAGGCCCCCACTCCTGCCTTTCAGGGGTGTCCCTGTGAGCTGGTTAAATGGTACCAAGGGCCCTGAATGACAAACCTCTTATAGGCAGAGCCGGGGGTCTGTCTCCAGCTGCCAAACCTGCAGAAAACACTTAGACCTTCGCATTAAGTATCTCATTGGCTGGATGACGAATGAGTGCATGCTGGGAATAAAGGGGAAATTGGCTTTGGATAATGGCACACCACAGGGCTTCTCAGGCGATGACAGTGTTCTGAGTCCGAAGGATGTAAGTGGGGTGTCTGGCTGTGCATTCAGTATCTCACAGAGCAAGTTCTGTGACTCTCAGGCTGGCCACCCAGGAGTGCCGGCCAGTTCCGCCTCTTGGCAGGGAGGAGAGGCCTCAGCTGTCCTGTGGGGAGTTCTCATCCCAGGGTTTGGATCCTGATGCAAGGCCAGTGGGTGATGGAAGCTAGCATTTCTGAAGGATGTCACGAACTGACTGTGGTTCAGATGGCAGCCATGGCTGGCTTGGATGCTGTGGGATCTCAGAATTGTTTGTGGATGATGCCCCAGGGAAGAAATGAGGGATCTGCATTCTATCTGCTGTCTGCTGTGTAGGGTTCAAGGCCATGTGGGCATGAAGCTCTTCACACCAGTTCTTCACAGAACCAGCAGTGTTTTATATCTTTTTCCGTGTGTGTGTGTGTGTGTGGCCAGAGAGGTCAGCTGCAGAGAGGTCAACAGCAGGTGTCATCCTCAGGAATCCCACCCATCTCCCTTTTAGACAGGCTCCCTCATGGCCCTGGAGCTCACAGATCAGGCCCCAGGGACCCTCTCCCTGCCTATGCAGAGCAGAGACTGCAAGTGCTTGCTGCCATGCCTGAGTTCTTGCTATGGCATGGAAATCTCACTTTGTCTGTACAGTGTCCTTGGCAGTGGCTCAGTGTCTGGGGCTCTGCTTGAGGAAGGCAGCCCCAGGGAGAAGCTGCAGAGTACAATCTACACCGTGCTCCCACTGCCATCTGCAGCAGCTCCTCCACCCCAGTGGAGGGCAGGTCAGCCTCTCAGCTCCTCCCCTCCCCTCTCCCGTGATGAGCTTCCTGCTCCTGTCTTTTGGACAAAGGACAGCACCCCTCACGTGTCCTAAAGGGCTTACCTGACACAGCTGTGGAAGGGCGGCTGGGTTCCCCAAAGCCTGCCTGGTTCACAGCCACCACCCGGAACTCATAGGTCACTCCTTGCCGCAGCTTGTCCAGGCCCACGGTGTACGAGGTGGCGCTCCGGGGAATGTCCTTTGCAAACATGTCCCATAAGCCTTCATCTGCAAGAGGAATCAGAGATGGAGCAGAGGTCAGGGCAGCTCTTCTGGAGATGAGCCCTAGGCACCTGGCTGCCTGCATGCCTGGCTGGCCAGCTCACAGGTGCCCAGGACAGGGCATCTGGTGCCAGCCCCAGAGGCTGGAGAGGACCGCAGGTGGAGAGGCGTGTCTCCTTGATCAGCAAATCCCCAGAGTGTAGTGAGCGGGGTGTGATCATGTCTTTATTTGTTGTTACACTTACTTATTGTGTGTGTGGGTGTGGACATGCCATGGGGCACATGTGGAGATCAAGGGACAACTTGTGGGACTTCATTCTTCCACCATGTGAGCTCTGGCACCAAACGGGTCCTCAGGCATGACGGAACCATCTCATCGTCGGGAGTGGCATCTCCTTATCATATTCTCATGGGTTCTAGGTCCCCCCTGGTTTCCCACTTGATGTCACCTTAGGGACCCTGGCTCCCTTTCGGTTTGCTGCTTTCCCTGCCTGTGCCACACATCCCACCACTGACCCTTTAAATCCCATTCTTGACCTACAGACAACTCCACCTGGGCACGAGCTGGTCACCCGCTGGCCTGCACTCATTTCGGGTCCCAACCCTGTTCTGACTGGAAACAAAAGGCAGCCAGCTGGGCAAGGGGACAGTTTGAGCCATAGCTCCCTTTCTCACTGCTGCCCCCACTGTGGTGGTGCACAGCGTTCTCCATGCACTGTGGACAGAATGGACATCTGTGCTCCTGGACTGGCTGTCATCCATCTGTCTGCGGTTCATCTATTTCAGAGCAAAGTGCTGGATTATGCAGGAAATGCAGGCCTGGTACATGGTTGGGGGTAACACCATTAGAGCTCAATGCCCTCTGCTGGGACTGAGACCCTGGTTTCTGCCTGAAGGGCCACTTCCCAGATGAAAATATCTTAGCAATGCCCAGTGTCTTGAGCGCCTGCAGTGTCAAGCCCACCCTAAATGCAGAGTGAGTGTTTTATTTGCATCACAACTGCTAGGGAGCAAACTCGGCAGTGCTTCGTGGCCGAGCCACTATCCGAGCGCCTCACTGAAGGTTTCTAGGCAGGTGCGCTACTGCCAAGTTCTGCCCCAGCCTGGCTTTTTAGTCAATGGCCTGGCACTACCACTACACATTTTTTTTTTTAAGATTTTGTATTCTGGACAGATGCTTGCAAATCCATGCTTTCAGTAATATTCACAATGCCAGAAGGTAGAAACTACCCAAGTGACCCATGAAAAGACAAAGGGCTAAACAAAACACTGCATGTTCACACAACGGAAAATTACTCTGCTTTCAGAATGAAGGGATTCTGACAGCAAGCATGGGTGCTGAGGGCCAGATGCCCAGTGAAGTCAGCCAGTCATAAAGGACCACATACTGCACAATGTTGTTGAGATAAGGTCCTCGGGGTTGTTTAAGTGCTGGAGACAGAATGTGGAACGGTGGCTTCCAGGGAGTGGGAATCAGTGGGGAGGGTCTGGGTTTCCAAGATGGAAGGTGGCGATAGAGACACAGCCATGTGTCTTACTCATGAAGTTACTCGAAGTTACTGAGCTGTGCACTTAATAAGGCTAAGGTGTGGCTGGGGAGATGGCTCGGGGGTAAATGGTTTGCTATGTAAGTGTGGGGACCTGAGTTCAATTCCCAGCTGGCACACACAACTCTCAGAGCTGGGTAGGCAGAGACAGGAGGATCCTTAGTGCTCGGTGGCCAGTCAATTTGGCCTAATGAGTGAGTTCCAGCTAGAGAGAGACTGTAGAGAGTGACTGAGGGTGTCTCTGGCCTCCAAGGGGAAACACAACACACACACACACCACACCCACACCCACATACACATATATACACACACACATACATACACACACCACACAAGCACATACCAACACACACGGTGACTTTTCTTTTATACATAGTTTTCCACTGTAGGTAAATACTAAATTTATGTAAATTCTGATATTTAGGAAAATGCAAATAAGATCAAAGCCAGAAAATGTCTTATAGAAAAGAAGAAAAAGGCAAATGGCTTTGATTCCACAGCACCAACCAACAGAGCGAAGGAAACACAGCCAGTGAAATTGGTCACGGTGACACAAGCTCTCACATGGTGGAGGCGGGGCCATCAAGTCATCCTTGGCTTCATGGCAAGTTCTAGGCTAGCCTGGGCTACATGGAGGCCATGTTTTAACAATAACAACAACAATGCACTAAAAACCCAAAGTACTGTGGCTGAACAAACTCTGTAACTACATAGCCCAGGTTCTGTCATTGGCTGTGTGACCTCAGGCAGAGCACTCACCCTCTCTGGGACTTGTCAATCAAACGGTGATAACATAGGCACGTCCCGTGTAGGCCTGCCTTGAGGATTCAATATGTTTTTATTTATAACGTGCTTAGCACACTGCTTCGCACGCAGTCAGCGCAACGTGAGTGATTGCAAATAAAATATAAATGATTCCTCAAGGATGCTTCTGCTAAAAGGTGGGCGCGGAGCCTGAACTGTTCCCATGATGTAGAATAAGTCCTTCCCAAGTTCAGTTTCCTCTTAGAGGCAGAGGTATGCTGGAGACCGGGGGGGGGGAGGGGGGAAAGGGAGAGCCCAATGAATATACATGTGCATGCACCCGCTGCTTTTATGCCCGGGAGTGGCGGGAAACGAAACCTCGCCACACCTCCTTCACAGAGGATGTTCTCGGATGGATCAGCCCATCGGTAAACAGGAGGAGATCGTCTGTGTATGAGTCTGTGTTTGCTCAGGGTTGAAACTTTGCCCTGGCGAGGCCTCGATAGTCACAGGTTAATGAATGAGGTGATGCTGATGGTTTCAAAGGCAGCAGCAGAGGCCTTTAATCACACAGCCTTGTGATTTATTCCTACATACTCACGTCATTGGCTGTTGCTCATCAGGAGACCCCTCAGGGGTGGCAATGTTACTACAGCAAACTATAGCATAGGTGGTCCCTCCCCTTCCCCCAAATAACAAGGTTTATGTGCACAGAATGAATGTCACTGTGGCTTAGGCTTTTTTTTTTTAAAGATTTGTTTTATTTGAGATATGTGTAAGTATTTATGTGAATTATACATACCATATGTGCAGGTGCCTTTGGCGTCCAGAAGAGGGCACTGGCTCTCCTGGAGCCTGAGATACAGGCAGCTGGGAGCTGCCTGAAACAGATGCTGGGAACCGAACTCGGGTCCTCTCTAAGAGTAGCAAGCGATCTTAACCCTGAGCCACCTCTCCAGCCCTGGTTTATATTTCTTATGTGAATTTTGCTTAAGAATGGCCTGGAGTCATAGCACATTTAATACACCTGGCCTGCAGAGCGCTGGAGCCCCTGATGTTCCCTTGTCCATCTACGAAGATTGAGGGCCCACTCTGTGGTGGGATGCTCCTCTGCCCCTCGGGGCTCAGGAATCTCTCTGCTCACAGGTTGTGTAGGACAGGAGGAAGAGGAAAAGCAAGGGCATGTCCCCCGCTCCCCCGGCCACATCCCAGGAAGTGGCAGCCGTTCCACCCACAGCTCCAGAGTGTATGCTCAGTTTACTTCACTGTATACCCCAGGGCTCTGGAATTTTTAAAGAATTAATGAGACATTGGTTCTTATCATCTATCCACCCACCTACCCGTCAACCTACACATATATACCCATCCCCCACAACCCATCCATCCACCCATCACCCACCCATCCACTCAACTGCCCACCCATCCATCTACTTATCCTTACCCACTCCCTCATCTGGGCACCTGTGCACTGACTCTCCAGCCACCCACCCACTCCCCATGTATGCACTCCCTCACCTATCCACCTATCAGTTCACCTACCAACCCATTGGTCCATCCACCCATTCACTCAGCCACGTGCCCATCCACTTTTGTATCCACCCATTCCTCATATATGCACCTGCTCACCAACCCACCCATCCATCTACCCATTCTCCCATGTACCCATTTATGCACCATTCAGCCACTACACACCCACCCACCCATCTCTCTGCCCACCACCACCCCCAACCATTCACTCACTCATCCACCCACCCATCTACTCACCCCGCCAGGCAGTCATATTTGCTTCCCATAGTCTCTTCAAGGCCCCAACTCCAACAGTCTTTCCAGAAATAACAATTACCCCTATTTTCTTCATGCTTAGCTCCAAGGCCCTAAATGCTGAATGCGTTGTGGCATGTTTTCAGCTAAAAAGATAATGCTATGCTATCAGAGTCTAAACATAGAAGAAATACAGGCTTACAAAACTGGGTGTTGTTCAAAACCAGTAAAGCTAGATGAGAGCCCCGGAGCCCAGAGGATTTCCATTGCATCTGAGGTCTGAACACCTTTGTGCTGAGCTCTCTTGGCGTCCTCTGCATTCATGTTTACTTAATATTCTCCTGTTGCTGGGGACACACACGATGTTCCTTGCTCCTATCGTCATCCAAAGACCACATTTTACTTTAAGAGCTCTGTCATAGCTCCAGGAGCTCTGTGCATTTTTTATAAAAACATTTTAAAATATTGATATAGAATTTCAACACAGAGCGATTTATTCAGCAATCCACTTACACTCAAAAATGGGGGAGGGTGGTGTCATGCCAAGATGATTTCCTTCGGAATTAACAGAAGAAAATGTAAGCATTTTTTATTTTGCTTAATTCTGCTTTCTAAAATTAGCATGTTGTACTTGGATTATAATTCACTGGGCTGTTTATCCACACCAATATCTACGTGGTGATCTCCAGTGACTGGGGAAGGGGGACTGACAAAAAAAAAAAAACCCAACAGAACTTGGCAGCTGTGAGAGCGGCCATTGTTCCCCAACTGTGGGTTGTTTTTCTCATTTTTATTACACTGCTAAATATCTCAATAAATCAGTGATGGAGAAAATACCTTCACAAATTTGTGAGAAATATGACATTACAGAACTATTAACAATAATGAGATTTGTGCCACTGATTTTCCTCGTATCGAGAAGCTCCCCAGTGCCTGGACTTTCATCTCAATCACAACAGGCGAGGACGGTGTGACTGTGTTTGCCACAAGGAAACCCTGGGCACTGAGTTCAAGTGACCCCCTTGTCCTTACCACGGGCAAGCTGGGACGGATCGCATGTCACACACAAGGCCAGGTCTCTACTGGCTGATCTTGAACGGTGGATCCTGGGCCAATTCCTGGGTGACTGGTCCCCTGGGTGACTGACTTGTCTCCTGGTTGACTCACTGGTCCCTTGAGCAACTGATTCATCTCCTGGGTGACTGATCAGTCCCCTGGGAGACTGGTCTCTGGGTGACAGACCCCCTAGGTCTCTTGGATGATCCCTGGGTGATTAGCACGTGTCTGACTGATCTCCTGCCTAACCCCCAGTTGCCTGGTCTTCTGCGAATGTCACAAGGTAACAGCCACGGGTGACCTTTGATTCCCTGAGTGGCTAACCTTCTGGGTGATGACCGATACCCTAGATAATTGACCCCTGCATGCCTGGTCCTCAAATGACTGATCCCTGGATGAATGATTGACAGATCCTCAGGCGACTGACCCCTGGATAATTCTCCCGAACTGACTTCCCCATGACTTAACCCCGGGGAACTGATTCCTAGATCATCCATCTCTCGTTTCTTGGCACACTGTCAGAGAAAGTCTGCCTCGAGGTCTTAAGACAGCAAGGAAGCACCAGGACATGGATGCTGCAACTGTTCCTAAGCAAGCGTCACTGTCACCACAGTTCTAACAGCCCACAGAGATGGTGGAACTGCGGACCTCAGCTCTCTGCATGGCGTTCCTAAGAGAAGATGGGCTCTGTGATTTTCCTTTTCCGTTGTGTTGTTTACCCAAAGAAAGAGAAAGGAGACCCTAAAAACGGAAGGCTCTTCCTGTACAAACACATCTACTGTCAAAGGCTATGTTTGTGTTCAGAGGATGAAATCAGCCAGCTTTTATTTCTCAATGCCAGCAGCTCCCCAGCCCCGGTGTAAGGGATGCGTTTGTTCCCTATGCTATCCCATCTTTTCTAAACCGAGAGAGAGCCCAATGCAGCATGACCAATGGGCCTTCGCTGGAAGTATCCCTCCAACGCCCAGGCATAAGTGCTTGCAGGTACCAGGGCAGACGGCATGCCAGTACAAAAGTTTGATTTCACAGCCAATTAAACAGGGTCTCCACGCTGAATGAAACTGTCACTCACTACCGAGACTGCGGGTTCCGGTAACTCACAAAGCCCACAGCCTGACCGCCAGCCTGCAGCGCCGAGCGAGTGGGTGCCTGGCAGTTGTTTATTTCTTAAGCACTGCTGTTTCTCTCTGTATAAACCATCAAGCTAGGAGGTGAGGCTTTAACAACGGGCTGAACACAGCTGCTAATAAAAATGTCTTTTGTCTGGTCCTTGCCCAGGGTTGCAGACAGCACTTGGTGCAAGTCTCATGGCAGGGATGGTCAATGAAGAAGACTGACTCAGGGGAGGAGGAGGACACCCAGGCATTTGGTGGGAGGAGGAGGGAAAGCAGCATGAGGCATAGGCCCTGCTGAGCTCCACATGCTATACCTGCTGACATAGATCTCAAAGCTTCAAAGGATATGACTATTCATTCATTTATTTGATATGCCTATGCATGTGTGCATGTGTAGGCCAGAGGAAAACCTCAGGTCTCATTCCTCAGGTACTGTCCCCTTGGTTTTTGCGGCAGGGTCTCTTGATGGCCTGTGACTTGCTGACTCGGCTGACTATCCAGAGAGCCCCCAGAGACCAGCCCACGCCTGCCTCCCCAGCACTGGGATTCAAGCACGCATCATCATGTCTGGTTTTACTGAGCGTAGGTTCCAGGGATCAAACCCAGGCCCTCACATTTGCCTGGCGAGCGTTGTATCAGCTGAGCCGTCTCTTCAGCTCTGCACTAGTTTATTGTCGAAACAGGGTTTCCCTCTGTAGCCTGGGTTGACCTAGAATTTACCATCCTCCTGCCTCATCCTCTGGCATGCTGAGAAGATCAGCCTGCACCACTATGCCCAGCTTGGAGATATTGGTATTCTTCCTGGTTCAGCTCAAACTCGCCTCGCCAAGAACTGACAATAAACACTATGAATGCGAAAGGACTTGGGGTGCACCCAGGAGGGCCGAGGGTGGAGAGGCCCCGGTCCCTCGCCCGACGGCTGAAGCATCATCTGTGAAAACAGCAATACAATGTCTGCCTGCCTTGGGTGCGTCCTAAATATATATTTCATGGCTGTTTTGGAGAGGAAAGTATATTTATAGTGCCTTTAGTGCCATTCCAGTGTATTGTGTAAATATGTAAATTAGGCTCTGAGAGCTACACAGCAAAATGCCTTGGAATAATTTGCGTAAATAAATCATCCGCGTCTGCCCACCGCATAGCTGCTTTCCCGGCGCCTTCTGCGACACGATTCCAGGGGAGGCTCGCTCACAATTTAGAGGAATGAACCAGCTGGTCAGCCGTCCTGGCAGGGCTCGATGGCCGTGTCCTCAGACCACACTCGGGAACCACCCTCTCTGGAATAGGAGATTCTGTGACTTAGCCCGATGTGGCTGTCATTAACTACCGTTGGGTGCAGCAGTCATGGGCTCTTCAGCGAAATCGTCAGGGCTGAAGACAGGGATGGGGACAGATGGAGGCAGTGTTGGTGGGATTGTCTTCAGGAGGGCAGGCAGGGATGCGGCCGGACAGGGACATATCAGGGTGAACAGACCATTTGGGCCATGGGACGCCTACTGCTGAGTGTCTCTGTCCCCGCTAGATGCCAGGCAGGCAGGGCTCTGCTAAACCAGGGCTCCGCCCCAAGAAGGCCTTGCCAGGGAGCTTCAGTGGAGAAAATGAGAAGATACGGTGTTTAATGGTTTGTGTAATGAGGCCTGAAATAGATGACAGCTGAGATCCAGAGGCCCCTGGGTCCCAGCAAGGTGTTTAAATATTGACAATCTATAAAAGCCCGCATGCCGCTGTGAGCTGTGGCTGGCCTGCGTTGCAGAGGGGATCGGGCACCATGCTGTGTTTTATTTTTCCAATAAAAGGCTCTGGTTCAACAGCCCACCATGGTCAGTCAGCAAGATCCACAAGGGGACAAGGGTGACAACTGTCTTCCAGTGTCAGTGGAAAGATAGCAGCGAAAGTCAACTCTGAACATAGAGTCACTGTAGGGAGTAGGTTAGCTGTCCTTGATGCTGTGGAGAGGACCAAATGACCACAGAAGGCCCAGAACCTTCACTGACTTGAGAACCCGTCTAGAGCTGGCCAGTGTCTTGCTCCTCATATGTCATCTAGGGTCCCCAGGCCAGCAAGCTGGAGCCAAAGAATTTCCTCCCTCCCTCCCTCCCTCCCTCCCTCCCTCCCTCCCTCCCTCCCTCCATCTTGCCCTCCTTCCTGCCCTCTCTTAGTGTTTTCATTCTTTGACAATTTCATATCTTACCAAATTTTCCCACTGCCCTCTACCCAGGAAGAAGCTGTGTGTTTGGTTTTCTCTTTGTGTGTGTGTGTGTGTGTGTGCGCACAGGTGTGTTCATGTAAACATGCATAGGTAGCACCATGGCCATGGGCATGCTTTGGCACACGTGTGCAGATCAGAAGATAACCTCAGGTGTTGGTTCTCGTCTCCCACTTCATCTGAGGCCGGATCTCATTTGTTGATCTTATGCCAGCAGCTAGGAGCTAGCAGGCTCACAAGCTTTCAGGGGGGACCCTCTGCCTCCACCCCCCCCCAGTTTGCTGTGGGAGCCCCAGGTTGCAGGATGTTCTGCTGTGTCCAGCATAGGTTCTCAACTTTCCTAATGCTGCCACGGTTTAATACAGTTCCTCATGTTGTGGTGAGCCCCAATCCTAAAATTATTTTCGCTGCTACTTTGTAGCCATAAAGTTGCTACTGTTATGAGCTATAATGTAATTATCTGTGTTTTCCATTTGCCTTAGGACAAATGTGAAAGGGTGGCTCCACCCTCAAAGGGGTTGCGACCCACAGGTTGAGAACCTCTCTTCTCAGGCGCCACACTCCGGTCCTCACACTTGTGTGGCCAGTGCTCTACTCACTAGGCCACTCCCCTGCCCACTTCCCCAGTCTTTCTCCTTCGATGCTTCCAGAAGGTGTTTCTAACTTGTAAGCATCCAGAGGCAACATAGAAGGGAAAGGAGAGGAATTGCCTGCCACAGGGCCACACCAGGGCTCTTTCCTCTGGGTCTAACAACCTCCTTCAATGCCAGATCAAAACGGCTCCTAACACCACAGCCATTGGGAAAGAAGTCACTTCCTGAGGCGTGCCTGGTGCTTCACCTGCATTCCAGCTCAGGCATTCCTTGGGAGCCCTGCAACCATCTGAAGGTCACGGTGAGGCTGCTTAGCATTCCCCATGTTTGGTGACATCCCTCGCCTGCCCCCGCCCAGCTCCCAGTGGTAATACCCAACTCAAAGCAGCAGCAACTCATTTCCCAATAACGTCCGCCCTTCGTTATCGAAACCAAATGGAACGTTCACACATGGTGGGTGGGAATGCAGATTAGGCCTGTCGCTATGGAGAACAGGATGGAGCCTCCTCCAAAACCCTAAAAGCAAACTGTGGATGATCCAGCCATTTCGGTGCTGGGTAAACCACCAGAGAAAATGAGGTCGGCATGTCCAAGGGATAGCTTTGCTATCTAGGATGGGGGCTCAGCCTCAATGCCTGTCAATGGAGGAATGGGAAAAGGAGGTGTGGCACAAATACACGCCGGAGTCTTACTTAGTCATAAGGAACAACCAGGTTCTGCCGCTTGTACCAACACGTATGGAGTTGGAGGAGACCATGTTAAGGTAAACCCAAGGATCTGTGCTCTGCCTCTAATGTGGGAACCAGCAAAGCAAGACAACTTGGAGGCAGAACGCCAGTTACAAAGAGTGCTGTGGTTGGGTGTGGCCAGTTCCCGCTTTGTGTGGTGTCACGGTGGGAACATGAACCGCCTCCCACAGGCTTGTGTGCTGGATGCTCAGTTACCAGCTTGCGGGGGAACTATCTCAGAGGTGGACCTAGCTAGAGGAAGTAGGCCACTGCAGGTGGGCCCTTGTCCCTGGCCTTTTCCTCTCCCTATATCTGCTTCCTGTCTACTGAGAAGCAAACAGCTCCCCTCCACCCCACTCTCCTGCCAAGCACATGGGGACAAGTGACCTTAGACTAAACCTTCTGAAATGTGAGCCAAGTCAAGTCCTTCCTTCCTCAAGCTCCTCCTGTCGGGTGAATTAGTCCCAGCTATGTGAAGGCAACCAAAGTAGCCTGCAGAAAAATACCACCCTGGAGCCTGGGTGTGGGTTAGGTGGGAGGGAACATACATAGCATGCCGGAGCCCTGGGTACCATCTCCAGCACCCCAGAAGCCTGGGCATAATGAGGCATACCTGGGATCCCAGGACTCAGAAGGTGGGGGCAGGAGAGTCACCCTTGGCTACATAGAGAGTTCAAGACTAACCTGGGCTGCATGTATACCCTCTCAAAAAAAATCCCACTGATATATGCAATTAATACTTGTTTAAAAGTGGGCAAGAGAGGGCTGGAAAGATGGCTCAGGAGGTAAGAATGCTGGCTGCTCTTCCAGAAAACATAGGTTCAACTCCCAGGACATAAATGGTGGCTCCCAAATCCTCTGTACCTCCAGTTCCAGGGGATCCAACGCTATTGCCTCCCCAGGCATCAGGCACACATGTGATATACAAACATACATGCAGGCAAACACCCGTAGACATAAAATAAAATAACGTTTTAAAAAGTGAGCAGATGTGAAGGAGTCAGAAGGAAGGAGGCGGGGCAGGAGTGGATCTGTGTGTATATGTGAGGTGTACGTACAGAGTGTGTAACGGTTGCTCGCAGCCCTGCACACACACGAGGCCAGAGGAGGATATCCGGTGCCCTGCTCTGTCCCTCACCTTATTCTCCTGAGACCGGGTCTCTCGCTGACCCATCAAGGAGGCTAGTGGCCAGCAAGCCTCACCCACCCTCCCGTCTCGACCTCCCACGGCACTGGGATTACAGGTACAAATGCACACATAGCCATATCTTGCTTCTGATGCGGTGCTGGGGATTTGAACTCAGGTCCCCACGCGTGTACAGCTAGCCTTCTTACTCCCTAAGCCATCTTCCCAGCCCAGGAATGGACCTCAGCCCGCGCTTCCAGGAGCCTGAAAGTTAGAGCACTTGATGTGCCATTTCTCTATTAATAAGGACGTCAGTAATTACCCACAGTGAGCCAGGCTCCTTGCACAGGCTGCCGGCATTAGACCCCTGAGACGAGGCCCTGAAACACTCCTCCATCTTCCTGATGAGCTGAACCGTCTTCGAGTGTCCTTCGCCTCTCATCCACCCTCCTCTGAGAGTGACAATTATCATCTCTCCGAGTGTCATGCGGCTAAGGCATCAGAAGCTGAATGCCTGAGAGGTTAAGAGCACAGCCCCGCAGCTGTTACTAGGCACTAAGAAGGAACAAGAAACGAGCCTATTCTTCCACACACACCCCCTACCTCAGCCCTGCTAGGGAAATGCCAGGAGAGGAGACCAGAGACCCCATAGACCACAACCCTCAGTGTGACCGAGGTACCACCACGTGGGCAGTGCCTGATTCTGGTCTCCAGGCAGGAGCTCACGGTCCTGCTGCTCCTACCTGATGGCCTGGCCTCTATGACGTAGCCTGTCGTGGGAGTGTTCCCAGCATTCCCCTCTGTCCACTGCAGGGTCAGCTCGGAGGCAGATTTGGTGACTAGGACATTTCTTGGCGAGTCTGGGGACCCTGTGGGATTAGAAAGAGCTAAGTGAGTAGATATTGGCCTTGAGGGGAATAGTGGTCCCTCATTGGGGACAGAAATGTTGACTTTATTTGTACTAAAGATTTTTTTCCTTGTGGGAGGGTTGAAGAGGGAGGGGAGAGACAGAGAGGGGAGCAGAGAAAAATGTAGAGCTCAATAAATAACAATAAAAAAGTTAAAAAAAAAGAAAAAATTTTCTTTGGCTTTTTTTGAGGCAGGTTTCTTTGTGTAACTATTTTTAAATTATTTATTTATTTATTTATGGTGTGTGTATGTGTGTGTGTGTGTGTGCAGGTGTCTGCAGAGGACAGGAGAGAGCATCAGATCCCTTAGATCAGCAGTTCTCAACCTGTGGGTTGCAACCTGTTGTGGAATATTATTTTAAGACATGTTGCATTCATTTATGCCGTGGAACATTTGTTTAATGATGCAAAGATGTGTTACATTCTTTTTTTTTGTTTGTTTTTTGTTTTTTGAGCCTGTCCTGGAACTAGCTCTTGTAGACCAGGCTGGTCTCGAACTCAGAGATCCGCCTGCCTCTGCCTCCCGAGTGCTGGGATTAAAGGCGTGCGCCACCACCGCCCAGCTGTGTTACATTCTTTTATGTTGCATTTGTTTAACTCCGTGAAGCTGTGTTACTTTGCCTGTGTAAAATACCTGATGGTCTAATAAGGAGCTGAATGGCCAATAGCAAGGCAGGAGAGGGATAGTCAGGGCTGCCAGGCAGAGGGAGTAAATAGGAGGAGAAGGGAGGAGGGGCTAGAAAAGAAAAAGGAGAGGAGGATGTCAGGGGCCAGCCACACAACCACACAGCCAGCTATGGAGTAAGAAGGAAAAAAAGGTATATAGAAAGGAGAGAAAGGTAAAAGCCCAGAGACAAAAGATAGATGGGATAATTTAAGTTAACAGAAGCTGGCTAGAAATAAGCCAAGTGAAGGCCAGACATTCATAAGTAAGAATAAGCCTTCATACAGTTATTTGGGAGCTGGGTGGTGGGGCAAGAGCAAAGAGGAAAAAAAACCTACAGTAATTTCTTTGGTGTCACATATCAGATATTCTACAAATCAGATATTTACATTACCATTCATAACACTAGCAAAATTACAGTTATGAAGTAGCAAAACAATAGTTGTATGGTTAGGGATCACCAAAACCTGAGGGCTGCAGCATTAGGAAGGTTGAGAAGCTCTGTCTTAGATCCAGAGTTACAGATGGTTGTGAGTCATCCTCAAGGGCCCTGGGAATAGATCCGGGTCCTCTGTAAGAGCAGCAAGTGTTCTCAACCACTGAGCTATTATCTCTCCAGCCCTAGACTGTTTTTTGAGGCAGGTCTTGGTACACAGCCAGGGTTAGCTTTAACTTTGTGACTTTCCCGTCTTCTGAGTGCTGGGATCATGGGCACTCCACACCCTGGCAGACTCTGTCCAGGTTTCCTTCCCTCATTGCTCCATGGGATCGGTATGAGGCATGAAGAGGGTCAGTGCGCACTGAGGAGTAGGACCCAGAGGGGATGGTTTAGAAAGGCCAGTTACACCACAGCTGCGACTGAGAGCAATGACAGATTGCGCAGGGAGATGCTGAGAGCAGTCAGCACTATCTAGCTGCAAGATCTCCAAGCGCTTGTCTCTTTGTGCTTACAGTTAGCTCTGGTTTTTACAATCTTGATAAGAAAAACGTTTTGAAGGATGCATGCACAGGACACAGGAATTGGAGAGACATGTTGCTGAATCTTAGAACACCATGCGCGCGCACACATGCCTCTGTATGGTGGCACAGAGAAGAAAGCTTCAAATCCCTCAATGAACTCTAAAGGTGACTCATGAGAAATTATTTAATTAAATTAAACAGGGGTTAACTAGGCTGGAGAAATATCCCAGTCAGTGGTGTCCCCACTGCACAAGCAGGAGGACCTGGGTTTGGGTCCCCAGCACCCATGTCTGCGTGACCATCTGCCTCTTCAGTCCTGGCACATGAGCGGGGTGGACATAGGTGCATTCTGGGAGCTCACCTGTCACTCAGTCTAGTCAATTAGTGAGCACAGGGTTCATTGAGGGATCTTGTCTCCAAAAATAGGTGAAAGAGTGATTGGGAACGATACCAAACAGGGACTTCTGGCATCTATAGGCAGATACTGCACTTGTAGACATCTGTGCACACATGCAAACACATGCACACAATTAAAAACAGTAAGATTTGGGGCTAGATATGTGCCTGCAATCCCAGCACAGAGGAGACAAGGGAGAACCCCTGGGACTTGCTGGGCTACACATAAAGAGTGTATATATTAAAAAGTTTTGAAAACTCTTTTTTTTAATAAGTGTTTTTTGGTTGTTTGTTTTTTGCAAGAAAACCAAAAAAAGAATCTATGCACTTAACATTTAAGAACGTGTTTCTGTGTATGTAATGAGTCTACACACAGAAGCTCATGTCATGTGCTTTTTGCCTTTATTTTTTTATTTTATTGAGACAGGGTCTCATATAGCTCAGGTTGTCTCCATCACTGCAGTTGAGGATGGCCTTGAACTCCTGATCCTTGTGCCTCCCTCCACCTCCTGAGTGCTGGGATTGCTGCTAGGTACGGCCCTGCCTGGCTTACAATGTGTTTTAGAAATTTCCAAGACATTTTCTGGCTGCTGAACCCAAAATATTTGTTGGAGACTGTCCCTGAACTGCCAACCCACGAAGCAGGTGACAGTTATGGCGCTCAGCTGCAGTCACCAGTGCAGCCCCACTCACCCTCGGCTGGCCCCGCAGTGACATTGGCTTGCAGCTCCGGCCCATAGGCGATGGTCCGCGCCTGGACTCGGAAGAAATAGGTCACTCCCTTGGTGAGGTCCCGCACCTTCAGCCAGCGTTGCCAGTTCCCTTTCACGTCCACGGTCACCACCTTGCTCACACCTGGAATGGCCACAGAAGCACAAGGGAAGAGGGGCCTGAGCGTGGTGAAGTAATTGAGCGTGCTGATCTGTTCCGATAAGAAGGAAGACAGCTTGGGCAGCGCGCGAGAGGAGCATTGCTTACAATTAGGAGGAGTTTAAGTGGTGATCCCGGTCAATTTTCAGCCCAGATACATGTAATTAGAGTTTAAGCTTGATAAGTGACTCTGTCCAAGAAACCACCAAGCCTGTGACAGTCACAAGGGAAATGGCACAGGCTTCACTGAGGACTGTGGGAGAAAAGGGAAGGTGCCCAAAAGGACTCCCAGGCTGTATCCTGGAGACCATTCCCTTTCCACTCTGCCCCCAGCTTTAGAGTCCTGCCTCACCTGCAGAGGCTGACTGCAAACCTCTGATTTAGTAGGGAGGGCAGGGTGTGGAAGAGGCCGGCTTCAAATGTGAGCTTTCCCCAGTGATGGGTCAGCAGCCTGACTTAGCTGACGTGTGTGTGGCTTGCAAGCATCAAGCCACCTTTGGGAACATCACCCATGGACTTTGGAGTGAAGATGTTAAATCCGTGCCTTTTATGGAATGTTATTTTAACTAGGCAAAGACGTGTTACATTACAGAGCATTACTAACTGTGTAAAGGTGTGTTACATTGTTTATGCTGCATTTGTTTAATTGTGTAAAGATATGTTGCATTTGTTTTCCCTTGCCTGCCTAAGGTGTCTGAATGGTCTAATAAAGAGCTGAACGGCTAATAGCTAGGCAGGAGAGAGATAGCTGTGCTGTGGGACAATGGTTTACCCTGTAAAGATTTGTTTCTTGTACTTGTTTAATAAAACACTGATTGGTCACTAGCCAGGTGATATGGGAATGATTTCTTATTAATAAAGAAACTGCCTAGGCCCATTTGATAGGCCAACCCTTAGGTGGGTGGAGTAAACAGAACAGGATTCTGGGAGAAAGAAGCTGAGTCAGTGAGTCGCCATGATGCTCCCACTCCAGCCAGACGCAGGTTAAGATCCTCCCTGGTAAGCGCACCTCGTGGTGCTACACAGAATATTAGAAATGGGTTAGATCGATATGTAAGAGCTAGCCAATAAGAGGCTACAGATAACGGGCCAGGCAGTGTTTCAATGAATACAGTTTCTGTGTAATTATTTCGGGCATAAGCTAGCCATGTGGGCGGCCGGGTGCCGGGGACGCAGCCCAGCCGCCCCTGCTACAACAGCCAGGCAGGAAGTAGAGGTGGGACAATGAGAACAGAGAATCCTGGGAAAAGGAAAGAGTCAGTCTGCAGTCATCACCCAGATACAGAGGAAGCAAACAAGATGTGACTGCCTCACGGAAAAAGGTACTAAGCCACGTGGCTAACACAGACAAGAATTATGGGCTAATATAAGTTATAAACATTAATAAAAAGCATGAGATAATAGGTCAATCAGTTTATAATTAAAGTAGATCTCTGTGAGTTTCTATGGGACTGAACGACTGAAGGATTAAATGGGACAGAAACATCGGTCAACATAACTGGGGCTGCCAGGTAGAAAGAATAAATAGGAGGAGAAATCTAGATTCAGGAGGAACAAAGAGAAGAAGAGATGCCAGAGCAAGGGAGACATCTGGGTCCAGCTGTTAGTCAACAGACACAAGAAGCAGTGGAAATAAGATATAGAGAAGGACAGAGAAGTGAAAATCCCTGAGGCAAAAGGTAGATAAAGAAAAACAGATTAATTTTAGTTAAAAGAGCTAGCCAGAAACGAGCCTAAGCTAGGCCGAGCATTCAAAACTAATAACAAGAATAAGTTTCCATGCCATGATCTGGGAGCTGGTTGGTGGCCCAAAAGAAAAAGTCTGGCACTCTGAGTACTGACCCTGAGTTCAGAGAATGAGAATCACACAAGACAATATTTCTGCACAGAAATATATAATGAACATACAAAGTCCCATGAAGAACCCTAATTCATGGCTATGTTTTCAGGATCCCTGATCACTTCCTGAGATTGAGAATATATGTGTGTGGGTAAATACAGTCATATCTACACACTACACATGCATGGCTTTCCCACAGAACCAGAGGTGATCTGTTCTCCCATGTCACACTGCAGGAATGTGTATTATTTGTGTATTATTTTGCTTCAGCTATGAAGGCTTTATTAAGTAAAATAATGCTGAGATAAACAGGAATATTGTGCAATAACCGTGACAGTCAGATCACCAAGTCAGCCAGAGTGGCTAAGGAGACACTGAGATACACTGCATGGATACATTGACCAAAATTCAGTCTGAGTAGCTACTGGGTGACTGATAGGAGGGCAGTGCATACAGCATGAATATTCTGGAAAACAACCTATCTTATAACTGAGATAGCTAATGGGAGGGTAACACATTAACATGGATATGATGAGATCTGGTGACTGAGGCAGCCGCTGAGTAGCTTACAGGAGGGTAGCGCACACAGCACTGAAACTCTTAACAGAGGCAATTCACATCTTGGCCAAGAGGCAAGAGGATGGAGGGGGATTTAGTTGAAGTACTTGGGATTGTGCATACTTAAAATTTAGAAATGGTTTAGTCCCCCAATCTAATATTTTGGATTGCGATTAATTTCAGGTAAATGATACTGCAGAAAAAGAATCAGAGAATAATGAACATTGCTATACAACTAGACTGAAATCTAACATTCGGAGGAAAGAAGAAATACTGAAAATTTCACAAACGTACATTCCCCGGGAGGACAGATGAGGTTCTTGGCCTCCATGGGTTCGCAAACAATGCAGGGATGATGTTTTAGGTTAGGTAAGCTCCTGGCTGTGGGACTTCTCCGAGCTCTCACTCGCTCTGCCAGGCACATCCAGGATGAGAAGAGGAAGTAGTTCTCCCACATCCTTGAGGTCAGCAGAAGTGTGTCCCTGGAGCCTTGTGAAGAGCTGGACACGGGGGATGCTGCTTCCTGCCGAGCACCCATGCTCCCAGCCTGCCCTCGGAATGAGGGTATCGTCATGAAGCGTGTCTCTTTAATACCACGCGGGCTTATTTAGAGGAACCAAAGTACCATCTTATTCAAAACTGATCCATTGTTGCAAGCCATCAGAGCACGGATCTGCAGACCCCAGGTCTCCAAAATGCCTCTCAGCTGGTTCATTGCGCTCATAATGTGCCTTTAATACAGGTTCGTGTCAGCTGACTTACTGCCTTCCGAATGATTTCAGGGTGATTTAAACAACTTCTCTTTCACCCTCCTCATTTAGGGGGTCTGTAGAAAAATTTAGTCATTTCTACAGACCTGGACCCCACTGTCATTCGTGCTACTCCAGGAAGGGGCTACAAGAATGAAAGGTGGCACAGGGCGGCTGTCACTGCAAACACGTTCTCCAGGTGTAAGGTCGCATTGTAGTGGCTCCTTCTGTTCTTAGAAACGCTAAGTTCTCTCTGGAGCAGATGCAAATCCATTTAGGGACTTGGTACATTTGATCCTGCCCAGAGGAAGGGTCATCCTGGCCTTCCCTCCATTTCAAGTGTGTCGGAATTTTATTTATGTAGTCAATTTTAAAACCATGCCCTGTACTACGAAGCCTTGGGGGTACAATCTCATAAAACTACGACAGTTTAAAACATATTTAAGAAACATAAAAATATCTCTGCCATAAAATCAGATTCCCCAAAACATGGCTCGGTGCTCAAATGGCTTAGTGCTCCATGCAGTTCAGTGCTCTAGGGAGCACGGTCTGTGGGGCGTGGTGCTGGGTCCTAAATGTAGCAGTTGTGCAGTAGTGCAGCTTTTGGCAGCATGGTGCTTCCAGTAGCATGATACTCTGATGGCTGGTACTTCTACTGGATGGTACTATGCTGGTGCAATGCCCCCAGCAGGTTGACTGCTCCCAATGTACTGATGTCTCTGTCCTCCCTGTGGTTGGTTACTCCTGGTGATCAGTGCTCCAGTTGGTTATATCCCGAGTGGTGCTGTGCTCCCACGGGTGTAGTGCTCCAGTGAGATGTTCTTCCCAGTGGAGTAATTTCCCAGTCATGGGGATGCTCTTAGTGGGAGTGGTGTGCTAGCATGCCATTATTCCCAGTGGGGTAAGGCTGTTCTCAATGGGGTGATGGTCCCAGAAGGGTGGTACTAATACTGGGGTGATGGTCCTAGTGATGTGGTGCTCCCAATGGGGTAGTGCCTCTAGTGGTTTCGTCTTGTATCCGGCTGAACATTTGCTCCCCCACTCCTGATAGCAGCAGGAAAAATTCTCAGAGATACATGAAAGGAAAGGGCAGAGAAGAGCAAAGACAAGAACTTCCTATCTGCCACTCAGCCAAGAGTGGTTCTCTTGGATGTTTGCAGTCTTCTGTCAGCAGGGAAAGAACTGGGGAAGCCTTAGTCCCAGGTAATGCTGGGTAAGACCAATGTTCTATTTCATCAGTTAACTATTTAAATTTCTTTTTTGAAGTACTAGGCATGAAACCTAGGCCTTATATTTCTAGGCAGGGGCTCTACCACTGAGTCGCACCCCAGCCCCTCACTGGGGGATTCTAGGCAGGTGCTCTACCACTGAGCCACACCCCAGCCGCTCACTGAGGGATTCTAAGCAGGTGCTCTACTACTGAGTCACACCTCAGCCCCTCACTGGGGGATTCTAGGCAGGTGCTCTACCACTGAGTCACACCCCAGCCCCTCACTGGGGGATTCCATGTAAGGGAGGTGCTGTGTCACCCTGCAGGCCTGTTCATCGCATACATGCATGTGCGAGTGTGCAGCATGTGAGTGCATGTGTGTCTGTTGGCAGGGCTCGAGTGTGTCCTGTGTTCAAACATCTGTTAAGCTGTTAAGCTCTGCTTGCTTCATAATGGCTGAGCTTCCACTAGCCATGAGAGTCAAGCAGCCACAACCAGAGTAAGCTGCCACGGGGACACTGGTTCAGGAGGTGTGAGTGGTGAGACCTTTTCCATGGTCACCTCATTCTTGCAAAGCCATTCATGGGTCCTGTGGCTCAGTTGCTTCCGCTTACAGGCAACTCTGTAGTGTCATTGGCTGGGATGTGTGCTTCTAGTCACCAACCAGCAGGAAGGCTGAGTCTGGGATCAACCATGACAGACACGCAGAAGAAGGAGGGGATGTGTAAGGTCAGTGTAGGGCTACCGAGTGGGTATGAGGACAGCCTAGGCTACAGAGTATGTTTGAGTCTAGCCTGGGCTGCAAAGCAAATGTCTCAGAACAAAATCAAAATCAAAATCAAGGCTCTTGGGGCTGGAGAGATGGCTCAGCGGTTAAGAGCATTGTCTGCTCTTCCAAAGGTCCTAAATTCAATCCCTGGCAACCACATGGTGGCTCATAACCATCTGTAATGAGGTCTGGTGCCCTCTTGTGGCCTGCAGACATATACACAGACAGAATATTGTATAATAAATAAATTTAAAAAAAAAGAAAAAAAATCAAGGATCTGGGCATCTGGATCACTTGCTCTTGGACTGTCTATGTTGATGCCTGGCTGTCCTTGACTTCCAGAGCCAATAAGGGGCCACAAAGTCACAATCCTGTCCTCCTGTCCCAGTGTCCCAGTTCTCAGCACAGAGCAGACACCGCCCCGACAATAAGAACATGTGTGATGAAGGAGCCAGACCTCGAGACACACAGAGGGGCAATGCCAGCAACAGAACATCTTGTCACTTACAAGAAGAGGTGAAAACAGGTGCAACCGAAGTGACTCCACCGGCTGTCACTTGGAGAGTGACAAGCACACACCCACTGTGCAGTCAGTGAATCGCCTGGTACTCCCTCTCCAATGCTCGCCTTTGCATGGGCTGTCAGGAACACAAGCTCCCCAGCTCCCTCTGATCCTAGGCCGCGGAGCTCCGCACATGCACTGTACGCCTGGGTTCAAGTCCCTCCCCTCCTTCTGAGTCTGGAAGTCCAGTCAATGGATGGAGGGCTCTTGGGCCCATAGATGGCCCCGTAGAAAGGCACTGACTGCCAAGTCTGATGACCCGAGTTTGATCCCTGGGACTCACATGGTGGAAGCAGAAAAGAACTGACTACTGCAAGTTGTTTTCTGATTTTCACACGCATGCTGTGTCTCATGGGTGTGTGTGCACGTGCCCATATATGTGTGCACGTGTGTGCTTGCGCACATACATACACACAACAAAAAATTTAAATGTAATAATAAAAAAGATGGGCTCTAAATTCAGTTCTCTGTGTGTGGGGGTACATGTGTGATGGGAGAGGTGATCATGTGTGTGCATATGTATTCACGTGTGTAGGGGCCAGACGTCAACGTTGAGTATCCCTCCTGTGGTGTTGTCTGTCATGATTTTTGATACAGTACCTCTGACAGGTACTGAGGGTCTCTGAGTAGGCCAGGCTGGTTGGCCAGTGAGTCCCACAGATCCCCGTCTTTCTTTCTCACCAGTTCTGGGATTATAAATACACGTCACCATACCCTTCTTTTTGGGTGGCTGCTGGGGATCGAACTCAGATCCTCATGCTTGCAAGGCAAGTGCTTTACTGAATGACCATCTCCTGAACTCAGTTTCTCTATAAAATGTACACCGAGGCTACAGTTCAGCGTGGGGGCACAGATGCAGAAATGGTGGACGGCAGGTGAGGAGGGGGTGAAAAAGTAGAAATCAGAAAGGAAAGACCCTGACTGCTCCTAGGTGTGGTGGAGGAGAAGACTGGGATGGAGATGTGGAGGATAGGGGAGGGGAATGCCAGCCAGGAGGACCCTGTAACAGGTAGGGACTGAGGGATGCAGTGATAACCTGGCAGCCAGCATCTGCTTGGATACATTAAATAGGCACCTCAGGTGTTTGCACTGTGCAGGTGCGCTGTAAGTCAGCGGTCCTCAGCCCTCCTAAAGTTGCAACCCTTTAATACAGTTCCTCACATTGTGGTGACCCCAAGTATTAAATTATTTTCAATGCTATGCCATAACTGTAGTTTTGCTAGTGTTAGAAACTGTAACGGTGATGTGGGAATGTCATATATCAATCTGTTGATTTCATTGGTTAAGTAATAAAGGAACTGCTTGGCCCTCATAGGTTAAAACATAGGTGGGAGGAATAAACAGAATAGCATACTGGGAGGAAGAGGAAGTGAGGTCAGACTCGACAAGCTCTGCTCTCTGGAGCAGAGAAGCCATGCTCCAGTCTCCCGGACAGACATGCGATGAAGCTCCGACCCAGCATGGACGTAGGCTAGAATCTTCCCGGTAAGCGCACCTTTGGGTGCTACACAGAATATAGGAAATGGGCTAGTCCAGGTGCGAGAGTTAGCCGAGAAGAGGCTAGATATAATGGCCAAGCAATGTTTAAATGAATACAGTTTGTGTGTTGTTATTTCGGGCATAAGCTAGCCGAGCAGGCGGCCGGGGTATTTGGGAACGCAGCCCCACCGCCCTTATTTCAACA
>JABTXL010000653.1:3094813-3120804 GCA_025134845.1 Neodon shergylaensis
CACCCTGGATACCCACTATCGTCAGGGCCACCCTAAGCCACCCTGGATACCCACTATTGTCAGGGCCACCCTAGGTCACCCTGGACATCCACCGTTGTCAGGGCCACCCTAAGCCACCCTGGACACCCACTCTTGACAGGGCCACCCTAGGTCACTCTGGACACCACTCTTGACAGGACCACCTTAGCACTATTGACAAGGCTATCCCAGGCCACATTAGGCATCAACGGTTGCTAGGGCTATCGTAGGCAATACTGAAGATGTCTGCTTCTCCTCAATTGCCCTCCGTCACACAGGACTCCCACTTTGACACAAGACTGTGGCAGGCCCCACTAGGTTGCCAAGTTTAGTTTTTGTGATTGGTGACTTAATAATAATTTGAAAAGTATTTGAGAGACTAGAGGTAGGGCTCCGCCGTAGAATATTTCCCCAGACTTACCTAGATTTAAACGTACTTCTCTTTTCTTTCTTTCAGCCTGACTTGAAACTTCTGATCCCCCTGTCCCTGCCCCTGGAGTGCTGGCATTAGAGACAAGAGCCATCACATCTGGTCCCTGGCAGATACTTCAGTGCTCAAAGTTACTTCTGAGCCATCCTACCTGCAGACAAACCCAGCCTTTGATGCCACCGTAATGACCTTTATTTTCTTGTTTAAGCACTGGGAGCTCAGACTCCTATCCTGCTCAATAGCTGTTATCACCGTTTGTAAGATAAACAGAGTTGAAAGCCACTCACCAGCGCTCTGCCTAAGTTGAGGTTTTTATTTGTTTTGTTTTCTCCCTTTTGGCCTGTACAGTGAGTTTCCCATCAAAGCAAGACCCAGGTCTTGACAGCTCATGATTAGATTACATAAGAGCCATGCAAGTCAGTTTCCTGGTCCCTCACAAGACTCATGCTGCTGAGAAAAAAAGTCTTGCTCTCATTAGGCAGCTTGAAGGTTCCTATGGATTACATCCCTTGCCCTAGAATGACACATCAACCTATATTTCAGCCCAGATCTGTTTGACCCCCAACTCAAGCAGTTTCATGACAATTGAGGTAGAAACTTGTAGAAGGACACTGGAGCCCACAAGCCTAGGATAAGAGAAAAGGCCACAGAGAAGACACTGGGGCTGGGATGTGGCTCAGTGGTAGAGCCCCTGCCTAGAATTCCCCAGTGAGGGAAGTGGGGTGTGGCTCAGTGGTAGAGCCCCTGCCTAGCATCCCCCAGTGAGGGACTGGGGTGTGGCTCAATGGTAGAGCCCCTGCCTAGAATCCCCCAGTGAGGGGCTAGGGTGTGGAATGCCATCTTCCTGTCTTCTCCCCACTTCTAAGGTCATGTTTTCCTCTGTGCATGAAGGCTGAGCTCTGGGAACACTGTGACTCCATTACACACTCTCAAATTTCCTTTCCTGCTAGGTGTCCTGAAACACTCTGTGTTGCGGGAGGTCCTTCCGTTCCTCCAGCCAATAACTCTGTCCCAGACGCAAGTCAATGCTCAGCTTGCTTCCCTCTGAGATCAGAGTCTCCAGTAAAACATGGAAACTAGAGTTTCCTGTGAGGTCTATGGGATCAGGGGCTCTCATTGGATACTCATCTCATAGTCTTGTTGCAAGCCCTTGTCCTGTCTACACACAGCCCTGCATATAGCATGGGTACCTGTGATGTCACTGCTGTATGCTGGGTTAGCGCTGTGAACCTGATGGTGCAGTCCCAGGAAGCACGACAACTGCGTTAATTACCCCTGAGCGGCTGCCACTCTCTTCATTATAAACGCGTTCTAACTAGCACAGCTCCGAATCCTTTTAATTTCACTTAATGGGCTCCAGGACTGGCTTAATGTGTCACTAGAGGGAGCTGAAACAGCTAGGAGCGTGGTTCCCTTTCTCTCTTTCCGACCAACAGTAATTAAAAACCTGTAGGATTAGAGGAAAGGTAAAACCCACATTCTACAGGAAGATTGTTTTTGATGTCACTTAACAGCCTTGTGTGGCCCAAGCTGGCCTCAGATTCACTACGCAGCTGGGAATGACCCTCAACTCCTGATCCTCCTATGTCCACCTCCCAGATGCTGGGATTACGGGAGGATGCCGTCACTCCCAGCTTATGTCCACCTCCCAGATGCTGGGATTACAGGAGGATGGCGTCACTCCCAGTTTATGTGGTGCTGGGGTGGTGGTTAAGAGTGTCTGTTGCCCAGATTCCTCTGTCCCACCATCCACTCCAGGTAGTTTCTGATTGCCTACAACTGCAGCTCCCGGGGATCTGGTGCCCTCTTCTGGCTTCCATTAGCACTGCACTTGTGTGCACAAATCTACACACAAATACACACAAAGACACAAAATTAAAAACAAATAAATAAAAATAGTGATGGACTGAGGAGTCAGATGGTTCAGGAAATGAAGGCTCTTGAAGCCAAACTTGATGACCCGAGTGTGACCCCTGGGACCCACATGGTGGAAGGGGGGAACCGGCTCCGGAAAGTTGTTCTCTGAATCCACAAGCATATGGAGGCACACGTGCACCCTCCACACACAAAACAAAATTTGAAATGTAATTTTGAAAGCCATAGCTTCAAAGTAACAGTGTAGTCACAGTTTCAAGGCACTGTCCTGTCTTCCAGTGCCCTTCAAAAGTCACAGAGCCCCACTGAGCCTGAGGGACTGTGAGCGCCAAGTGTTGTCATCTCTGCTCTTCAGGGAAAATTCATGGCGCTCTGGTCCTTCAGCTGCTAGTGGGCACTTAGTATTGGGTCCCTGCTGAGTGGAAGAGGGCAAGACCTAGCTCTTTTCTAGAGAACTTAAAAGACTGCTGTGTGTGTGTGTGTGTCTGTGTTTATGTGTGTGTGTATCTATGCATGTGTGTGTATCTGTGTATGTGTGTGTCTCTCTTTGTGTGTGTATCTGTGTATGTGTGTGTATCTGTGTATATGTGTGTGTATCTCTCTGGGTGTGTATCTGTATGTGTGTGTGTATGTGTGTATGTATGTATCTCTGTGTGTATGTATCTGTATGCGTGTGTATCTGTGTATTGTGTGTGTATCTCTGTGTGTGTATCTCTGTGTGTGTGTGTATCTGTATGTGTGTGTGATGTGTACAGATCAGAGGTCAAGCTTTAGTGTTATTCTCAGACACTGTCCACCTTGATTTTGGAGACAGGGTCTACCTCTGGCCTGGAAGTTGCCACATGACTTAGGCTGGGCAGCCGTTGAGCCTTAAGGATCTGCCCATCTCTGCCTCCCCAGTGCTGGGATTAGAGCACATGCCACAATGGTTTTGCTTGCTTGTTTGCATGTGTTCTGGGGATGGAACTCAATGCTTGCTCCTCAGTTTATTCACTGAGCCATCTCCCCAGCCCCTGCTTTTGTACGATGTTGGGCTGGACCCTAGAGCCTCAGATAGTCTAAGGATATGTTCTACATGAGTTACGCCCCAGCTCCAGGGTGGCTCTTCCTGCTGGACTAAGATTGACTGCATGTCTGCAAGGATGTGAGCCTCTGCCTCAGGCTGTGAGCAGCTATGAACAGGGTAGAGACATGTCGCCTCAGCCTCTCTGTAATGGCTTCAGGAAAACCCGCTGGCAGTGACTATACAAGCAGTCTGTGTGGAGAACACTGCCAGCCCTGCCACAGGATGTGTAGAGACTCCAGCCAATCCCTGAGTGGAAACAGGGACAGGAGGAAAGCAATGGAATCCCCAAGTCAGTTTGTTAATAAATTCACTTTACATCAGAATTCCAGAATTTGCCCCTCTCCTCTCCTCTCTTCTCCTCCTCCTCCTCCCTTCCTCCCTCCCTCTCTCTCTCTCTTGCACTTGCTAAAGTGTCTGTCAGACTTATAAATGGCTGTAAAATTTTGCAAACCAAGAACATGACCAGAGTTGTTAAATATGAGCCATGTGTAATGAAGGGACAGAGACAGACACAAAGGAGCCAGGCAGCTGGCAGAGATGCCGCAGAAGCAAGGAAAGCTCGAGACAGACTGGTCCACGTGTAAGAATTCAATAGCCACCGAGACTCACAACAGGGAGAGAAGCTGCTGATGGTTGGTGGGTGGGGGTCGGGGTAGGAGACTGCCTTTCAAGCCATCTCCATCCAAGAAGCTCACTTTCTATCAAGTGTCAAACTCCACTATAGATCTTAACGGCATGGAGTGATTGCTGAGCATAGAGGTGTCGCTGGTTCCATCCTCGGCACTGCACAGCCTAGACTTGATGGCGCATGCATGCCTATGATGCCAGTACTTGGGATTTAGAGGTCAAGGTCATATATCCTCAGGTACATAGTGAGTTCCAGGTCAGCCTGGGTTATATGACACTGTCTGAAATACATAAGTAGGTGTTTCCCTATAACGGAATTGAGCTCATGCAAGTATCATGGATGGGACTCTTCCATCTGAGTCTTGTTTCCAGCTGGTGGAGTTGGCTTCTGCCTCCTGTGGACTGGATCTTGACAGACTCATTTTTCTTCCCGATCTGTAACACTGGCGCTCAGACACCGGCCTCTGTGGAAAGGCTATAACTACCTTCTCCCCGAGGCTCACAGAGGTAAACAGTACACATTTGATCAAAAGGGGACCCACAGAGAACACCCACTCTCCAAGCCCCGTCCTACAGCCGAGCAGATGCCTCCGATAACTCACATAGGAGCTTTGTGCATGCTCAGTAAACACGAAGACGGATTGTGCCAGGCTAGGTACACGCTATGAATTCATTTTATGGGCAGAAGGGCCGAGAGCCTTGCTGGGATATGAACCTATGTTTCCTCACTGTGGCTCACAGATTTCTATACCACATCACAATGCTCAAAGGCGAGAGCTCAGAGTGGTTGAGTAACATCCGCAAGGTCACAAAACCAACAAATGGCAGGGCCATCACTCAGCCCCACAAGCTCATTCACAGAACCACAGCTGGGTCTGTTTGCATAACAGCCTCTGAGTGCTGCAGGCTGAAGGCCCATGATGCTCAGAGGGTAGCTGTAATTGGGGAACGAGTAGGTGAGATGGCTCAGCTGATAAAGGTGCTTGCCACCAAGCCTGATAAATTCAGGCTCAATTGGGTGCCACCATGGCTCCTCCCCAACCACGATGACCTGCACCCTCCAACAGTGACCCAAATCAACCGTATTTCCTTCAGTTGTTTACACCACCGCCATGAGGAAATAAACACACGCTCTGGTAAGTTCTCTTCATCAGGGGTTTGTCATAGCAACAAGGAGAGTAACAGGTACTGTGTCAACTTGATGAGATTGAGAATTTCCTAGCATAGGAGAGCTGCCTCTGGGACTGTGTGCAAGGGCAGACAACTGCCTAGGATGTAGGCTATACCATCCTGCAGGCTGGGCTACCTGATGGGACACGTGGGAGGGAGGAGGGAGCCTGTGATGCCTGCCAGCTCTTGCACTTCCTCCAGGAAGAAGCTGCTCTACCCCTCCCCACTTAGCGGATGGAAACTGGGAACCAAAAGGAATCATTCTTCAGGAGTCTCCAGTGTGCTCATTATGAAGCCAGGTCTCTGTGTTTCCTGCAGCTATCTGATTGATGGTGGTGGCCCTTGTCTGGCTGTGGGCGGAGGGACAGGCTCGGAACTTACCAGCCTCCCCCACAAAGACCTCCACGGGCACACTGGCCGGGCTCTCGCCGATGATGTTATAGGCGGTCATGATGACTTCATAGCGCCGATACTTCTTTAGATCTGCAAGGTCAAATACCAAGGGTCAGCCTATGCTTGACCAGCCTCTAGAAGTTTCCCTGATATGTGGGCATGCTGAGACACAACCATCAAGGAGGAACTCCGGTAATTAGAGCCACGAATTCAGGCTGGTTTTGCCTGGACTCTGGAGATGGGTGAGCATCCCTGCCTCACGGCACCAGTCACAGGGGCCCGAGATGCTGTGCACTTACGTGTTAATTCATATGTTGTCAATGTGGAGCTGCTGTTCACGGTCTTGAAGCTGCTTTGGGCTGTAAGAGGTAAGGAAGGCAGTTAGCGCAGAGGGACACTGTTCCTGTAAACCCAGCGTGGGATGAACATGAGTCACACCGCAAGCTGGATGGGGTGCTGTGCTGCTGTCTGCCTCAGTTCCCCGGCCCTGCAGAGACTGTAGGCTTCTCGTTAGCTCCCGGGAGTTACCACCCTCCTACCTAACACATGAAGCAAGATAGGCCAGCCCGAGACAAGTGGCGGTGGGCTAGCCCTTTGGCAGAAGGAAACAAATGTAAGGGCATTGGTAGCGGTATAGAGGACAACACTAAAGACACAGACTTTTTTTTTTTCTCCAGGCCTTCTGGGTTGCAGGTCTGTTGGCTGACCAATGCTTGCAAGTTGTGGGACTCCGGTCTGAAGGGGAGGAGAAGGTCACCCATTAAGTGTTCCGGGACTAGGTGTACACACACCTGGTCCCCATCAACCTGTGAGGCACCAGGGATAAGTTTGTGTGCAGCTGGCACAGGTGCCTCTTGGTGGGAAGGATGGGGTAGAGCCGGGAGCCTGTTGCATGCTGGGTGAACCAACATTAGGCAGCTTCTTGGCAGGATGGGGGTGAACTAGGTAGGAAGTGCTGCCCAGGTGTTCTACCCTGTCTGTCCCTCATCATAGAGATCTGCCCGCCTCTGCCTTCTGAGTGCTGGGATTAAAGGCATGTGCCACTGCACATGGCAAAAAGGGAATTTTCTATGACACTATTTAGGGACCATTTTCTTCCAGAGAGGGAGGTAGAGAGGCAGGGTTCTCAGTTAAGCTGTCACTGGCTTTAGTGGGGTACAGGCTCAGCAGAGGTCAGGAGGTACCCCACACATAGACTAGATGGGTGTGGCCTTCACCTCAGGCCCCAGGCCACAGCTTCCAAGTCACCTACCTCCATCTGTGCCCCCACTGGTTTCACGCTACACTGCCTGTTCCCTCCCTGTGCCATCGCCTGACTCCTCTATAGTACTTCCCAGCATGCCTTGCATGGAGCAGACAGACATGGAAGGCTCACCTGTGAACCTCCCCCAGGAGAGGAGCACCGCTCACCTGTGAGTTCAGCACGCAAGGCAGAGGGACTCTTGAGTGTTTTGGTCTCAGGGCCCATGCCTGTCTCGGACTCCAGCTCACGGTAGTAGATCCTGTAGCCCTGCAGAAGGCCATTCAGGCTCTCATCCCGGGGAGGCTGCAGAGACATTGTACACTCAGCCATTTGGGGATATTACCAGAGTCAGTATGTATAGAAGGCTTAGTAGCCCTCACCTTGGTGTAAGAGTCTCTAGTTCAAGCCACGGTTCTTTGATTTTTTACAAATCACCTTTACACATATTTTACTTTATTTTTATGATTATGTGTGTGCACGTGCACACATGCACTCACATGTGCAGGCATACACACACACACACACACATGCACCATGATATGAATGTGGAGGTCGGAGGACAATTTTCAGGAGGTGATGTTCTTCTACAGTGTGGGCTCGGGTTTGAACTCAGGTCGTCAGGTTTGCCTGCAAGCACCTTCATCTGTTGAGCCACCATGCAGACTCTAAGCCTCTAGTCCTTAATGGTTAAAAACAAAGAAGGAGAGCTGGCGAGAGAGCTGGCAGAGTGCCCACCTTGCAAGCACTGGGACATGGGTTCACCTCCCAGTAACCCACATGAAAATCTGGGCAGGGAGCTGCATCCTTGTGATCCTGCACTGGGGAGGACACAGGAGGATTCCTCTTGGCTAGCCTAGCCTACTTGGTGAATTCTGGGCCAATTTAAGACCTGGTCTCCAATTTTAGTGTAAACATCTACTAAGGAAGACGTGAGGTTGTTCTCTGGCTTCCATGTGTGTATGTGTATGTACCTGTACATGTGTGTAACACCCCTCCACACACAAGTGTGGAGTAGTGTGTGTGTGTGTGTGTGTAGCACTGAAAGCACTCTTGGAAACAGTATTTATGAACCTTCTAGCTGGGGAGGTGGGGGTCCCAGGCCTGCCACGAGGACTGGTCAGCAGCTCCTGACTGCCTTCTCTCTGAGCCTCAAATGCAGTGATGGTGCACAGCATAGCTGCTGGACAGAAGTGGAGGTGTGTAACCAGATGCCCGGGAGGCTTGCTGGGTCACAATGGCCTTATTGTCTAAGTGTTTCGCAGACTCCCAGTGCCAACCAGAGCTGTGACTCTGTCCCAGGACTTCTGCCACACACAATGGGCCACAGCGGGGAGTGCCCCTACATGGCTATGGTCTCAGCTAGTGGGAAACTGGGTCTCAGTGTAGCGGGGCAGTTACTTCAGAAGAGACTTTTCCTTTCTTTCTCGTCTGACCCTTTCTGAACGTTGCTGGCAGCATGTGGGGGTCCCCGATGGCTCAACTGCCTTCAGACAACTGGATCAGAAAAATGAGCCCTAGCCCAGGGACTGGGGGTCAGGTGTGTTTATTTTTTTTTTTTCTTATCTGCTCTTAGGGTGGTCAGGTTTAGGCAACAACATATAGGTTACCCACCCAGATTTGAATTTCAAAATGCTATTGCCAAAATTAATAGTATCACACTCCAAATTTACTGTTACCATAGTGTGCACATGTACATGCATATGGGCTGTTTGGGTGCATGTAGGTGCTGTTTGTGTGTGTATATACATGTGGAGGACAGAAGACAATGTTGGCTGTTCTTCAGGTGTCTACCCTGTTGTTTTTGAGGTAGGATCTCTTACTGGCCTGGAGCTTGCCAAGTAAGTTATGCTTGTCAGTGAACCCCAAGGATCTGCCTGTTTCTGCCTCTCCAGTGCTGGGGTTTTAAGCTCACAGGCCTGGCTTCTCCCTTAGGCAAGCATTTTACTGAGCCATTGTCCGTCTTCTACCACCCTGTTAAGGCAGGAAGTCAGCGCTTTCTGAGAATAAGAGGCATTTCTCTGCACAGCTAGCATCTACAGGAAAGGATCTGTCCCTGTGGTGAAGCAAGAATAATGCCATCCTTGGCTGTTCTTCCAGCTAAGTGGCCACAAAAGGCTCAGTGCCTCTGTCTCCCAGACTGCAGGTTGCTTCATAGATATGGTCCCCTAAGGGATGGAATTGGCTCTGTGCCACTGGACCCCTCCTGAGGAGAGGTGGGCCCATCTGCCCTCTGCATCCTCATGCAGGCACTAGGCAGAGCCATTGAGAAGTGGAGGGTTCCCTGAACTCTGCACTGTGGAGTTCCTGAGGAAGCCTTAGTGCCTGGAGCATGGGGAATCGACAAAAGTGGCTTGTATGCTGCCCCTGAAGGAAGGAAGAGTCCGCCATGACACAACCCATGGTAGCTATGGTGCTCTTCGGCCTAGAGGGGGCAACCTGGTTGAGAAGTGCAGCCCAAGGGTCCTGGGCCAGAACTCGTCTAGGTTTTGTGATGTTTTCCATATTGTTGACTTCCAAAATGATTCACAGTCTAAGTCAGGAAACTTGCTAGGAAAGAGCCTCCTCGAAGTCCACTAATCAGCCGTTCACGGTTCCCTGAAGCACGGGCATCAGTCCTGTGGCAGCGCATGGATAAGAAGCCCTTTGCCAAGCAAGAGACAGCATGTATTTCTAAGACCCGGGGGCAGCTTTGCTCCTCCTTTCTGAGGCCCCTGACAAAGAACTAGGGAGATGCGAGTCCCTGTCCTGTGGCTCTGAGTGTTAACCAGGAGCTCTTGCGGCTCCGATAACACCACGTGGCCATGCAGAAGGTTCCGTCACAGTCTTTACTCACACCAGCGGGAGGTAGGGATGGCACGACTTGGGCTAGGCAGATGAGATGGCACGGGCTCCCGTTTCTGGGATCCGGGCTGGCTCTAATTAGCAAGAATGGAGGGTGAGTGGGCACATCAAAAGCTCGCTTCTGGACTCTGCAGGTGCCAGCCCTGCAATCCCCCCTCCAGGGTCACCTTCAAAGCCTGCCCGTCAGTCTGGGATCACACCAGAGCGAGGATGGCTAAGACCTGGCCAGCTCTGCCGAAGACACACAGGCTGGGGACAATTACCGCAGGGAACACGGGGAGGATTGGATCCTGTTCACTCAAAATATCAACCGAACAGGATAAATGGGCAGATGGAAACGCTAGGGACACAGTGCAGTTGTGCTGCTGTTGACAGACACACAACCACAGTCCTTGAGTGTGCAGGCTGAGGGTAGGGGGAGGAAGTGTTAAAGGTTGAGCTGTTTCTAGTCGAGTCAGAGGATGGAAAGGGAAGAGGCCAAGCCCCTATACCAGCCAGCATTAACCTGGAGCCATATTTGCCTTGGAAGTCGCAGAGTATCTCAGAGTCGAGTTGTGTGCTGTCCCAGCAGGTATCTGCTGTGGTCTGGATGGGTGGCCCCGAAGGAGAGCTGTGTGCTACAGGCCTCCACCCCTTCCCAGTTTCCTTCCTGTTGGTGTGACACAACACTCTGACCTCAAGCAATTCAGGGGAAGAGAGGATTTTATACTTCCGGGTCACAGTCCATCTCGGAGGGAAGTCAGGGCAGGAACTTAAGCAGGGGCTTGGAGCAGAAACAGTGGAAGAACGCTGTTTGCTGCCTCACTCTCTGGCTTGTTAGTCTTTCTTATACAAGCTGCTAGCCCAAGCGGACTGGACCCTCTTACATCAATTAACCATCAAGATAGTCCTCACAGACATGCCCACAGACCGACCTGATAAAGACATTACTCAATTAAGACTCTTTTCACATGACTCCAGGCTGTTAATGCTGCCTAGGACAGTCCCCAGCTGAAGCTGTTAGGAAGCAGGGCCTAGCGGGAGGACGTCAGGGCATGGGAACATTGTGCCCTTGCAGGGGACTGTGGGACCCCAGGCTCGTCCGTTTCTCTTTGCTTCCTGACTATGAGGTGGTTACTCTGTTCCAGTATGCACTTCTCAACAGAGGCTCCAACCTGCCATACTGTGAGCGGAATGGACAACCTTTTCCTTTCTACATTAATTTTCTCAGATGTTTTGTTATAGTTCAGGAAAGTGGCTGACATAAGCAGAGACGGCAGATTCTCCAAAGGCCAGTCCAGGCCTGCCCGTGGGCAGCTCCTGCAGGGTGGGACCTTCACACTCATCCAGGGCTTGGTGGTTCTGCAGGGACTCAGGGACAGCTTCTGTGGAGCACTGCACTGGTTTAGTTTGCTCTGTATTCCTGCAGTTTGGCATCATGGTGGAGGTCAAGGGAACAGCCTTGGAAGTCTTCCCAAGTTGTTCCCCCAGATCCAAAAACGATTTCAGGTTCTGGATTTAAATCCTGACACTGTAGCCTCCTTATATGCTTCGACTCCCAGGCTATGCCTTGAAGCCCCGTTGGCAGAAGTCTGGCACCAGGCTTGGTCCTTCCTTTGTGGAATATTCCTTTACACTATGTGAAAGTTATGTTGCTGTGATTGGCTTAATAACCAAGCTGACTGGTCAATGGCTGGACAGGATACAGTTAGGCAGGAAAGCCAAACAGAATGATGGGCTGAGGAAGGGTGGAGTCTGGGAGTCACCAGGCAGACGCAGAGGAGCAGGAGATGAATGTGCCACGTTAATAAAGGTACCACCACGTGGCAGAGCATAAATAAGGAATATAGGTTAACTTAAAATGTAAGGGCAAGTTACCAATAAGCCTGAGCTATCTGTCAAGCACTTATGATTTATATTTAGCCTGAGTCAGTTATTTAGGCCTGGGGCAGTCAGGACAGGAAATGTCTATTTACACCTCCCAGTCCTAAGCCTGAAGTTCTTGGTCCAGCACGTGTCCCTGATCACAAGGCTCTGCCTGCCCTGTGCTCCGTTTCATAGCCCTACAGCACCCACAACAGACCCTGGGTGCTGCAGATGCTCGTCGATGCTCATACAAGTGAGTTGAGCATGCTAGAGACCAGGGGGACTCCTTCTACACGTAATTCCACCCAGGACTGGCCATCTATGTGGGCAGAAGCTCATAGGGACCTGGAAGCTCTTCCTAACTTTGGCAGACTCAGAGTCTAGGATGGCTTTCCAAAAGTCCCTGTTCAAATGCAGGTGACGCACAGTTGTGGTGCACCAGAGAGTCATCACCCATTGCCCAGGAGGAGAATGGTGCACTGGGAAAGACCCGGAAGGACAGTGCTTTGTGGGGCTGACAGAACTGAGTGGAGGGAGAGACCTGTGTTGGGAGGAATAGGACTCTACCATTAGCCTCTGTGGTGATCTCAACTGTCAGCTTGAGGAGTTAGAGACTCACCTGGGACATGGACTTCTGGGTGTGTCTGTGGGGACTATCCTGATTAGGTCAACTGAGGTGAGAAGACTGTCCAGAGTGGAGGATATCACCCCCTGACTGGGAGCCTGGGTTATATAAGTGGGGCAAGAGGCATTCATCATTCTCTGCCCCCGACTGTGGGAGAAACGGGTCAGGCTACTTCAGGCTCCTGATGCTCAGGCTTCCCCACCATGAGGCACTGTGAGCCCAACACGGGTAGCTTTGGTCGGATAACAGTGAGAAAAGTTACTAAGAAAGCATTCTACCTCCCAGCTGCCTGACAGGACTGGGCTGGGTCACATAGCTGCTGGCCTCTACCTGGGCTCCCTCTCTGCTCACGTAAGAGGTAGGTAGGCTACAGAGCCAAGCTCACCCCATGCTACCACAGAGACCTAGGATTCAGGGAAGCAAAGCGCTCACCTGAGGTCTCATGAGACCATGAGGTTAAAAACTAGGATTCAAATCTCAATCCAGAGGGACAGCTGAGGTCTCCTGTGACCCCCCACATCTTAGAGAGTGGTGCAAGGGCTCCCTCTGGGACTAAGGTCCAGTGACTTAGGGGCACACAGGGTCCTAGGTCACCTTCATTACAAACACAGCATTAAACACAGGATGTGTGCGTCAGACATTCTGCTGCTGTGATAGACACCCATGAGAGCAACTCGGAAGGAAGAGAGGGCTGCTTCGATGCATGGGCTCAGAGGCTTTGGCCCACTGGTCACTCGGCCCCAGTGTTTCTGGGCCTGTGGTGAGGCCAGTGGCAGAAGGAGACCTTTTGAAAGAGGCAGACCACCCTTCACGTGCCCGCCCCAGGTGCGGGAGATGCTCTGGAGGTAAGAATGCTTGCTGTATGAGCATGGGGACCTGAGTTCAGATCCTCAGCACTGATGTAAAATCCAGCTGTGGCTGTGTGCACCTGCAGCCCCGGCACTTCAGCGGGGCAGATGGAATCAGGAGAAGCACCGGGGCTTGCTGGCTGGCCACTGTAGCTACAATAGCTGTAAGCGCCAAGTTCAGTGATAGACTGTCTCTAAATAAATGAATCACATGGAGAGCAATAGAAGAGGGTACCCAATGTCCACCTCTGGCCTCTCCAAGTGCATCCACACATGCACGCGTGCAAACACACACACACACACACACTGACACGGCATGTCCCCAGTTAACTGCTTCTTAGACTCCTCCCTCCATGGCTCCATAACATCCCAACAGGCTCTTCCGATTCCGGGTCCATCAATAGATTAGTTAGGTCCCTTATCCAGCTATTCTCCTGGAAGCCCCGTAACTGGTTACTCATGTCTAGAACTAAGCATCCCATCCGTTAGACTTTGGGGGGAACATAACATATTCACACTATGACAGGCAGCAACTTTAGAGTCTTGGTCTAGGCTGGACCTTCTCTCTGCCTCGTTCTCTGGGGAAGACCTCGCCACCCTGTCAAGTGTGTTCATTTGTCCCTCGGGCAGAGCTAAAAGCCTCTCTTCACTGCTTTCCCATGTATGTCTATCCATCTAGCACATGGCCCCTTTGAGCGAGGAAAACGAACCCTGGGTTCCCAGCTGTCTTTGGCTGAGGTCACATGGTCTTTGTCTTGGCCGCCATTACACCCACAGAAGAAAGAGTCCCTTAGCTTATGCAAGAGGTGAGCAGGTCTTTTGTTTGCCGGTAAGTATCTTGGGCATGTGTGAGGTGAGGACGTTTCTAGACTGTGCTGAGGTGAGAAGAGCCACCAAAGATGTGGGTAAAATTATTCCATGGCTGGGGTCCTGGTCTGAATACACGGTGAGCCCAGCATTCCCCTCTCTCTGTTTTCTGACGTGCATGCAGTGTGACCGAGTAGCCAAGACCCTGCGATCATCCCATTCCCACTGCGATCTACCACACCCTGAAACTGTGAGCCAGGAGGTGTTTTGTCACAGCAAGGAGCAAAATAACCAGAACAACCTCCTTGAGGTGTCATGGCACATGAAGGGGCATGTGTAGGATAAGTGCATTGAATGGATCATGGGGACAGTCAATGCTGTCATCGGTTCGGAAGCCTCCCTCCCTGGGACACACATCAAAATCCTAGGACATGGGCAGTGGACCCTACTAGAGGTGAAGTCTGATTGTCCCCTAAGAGGCCCAGAAAGGCATTGATGAGGGCCCATAGCCTTAAAAAAAAAACATTTTTTTCAGCACATTGCTAAAAACACAAAAGTTATAGGTGAGCTGCTTCCTAGGGAACGAGAACCTATATTCAAACGCAGCTCTTCTTTCTTCGTTCCAGTCTCTGATTTCCTAAATTACACGTAATTTTAATTGTGTTTCAATCGCCCGCTGGTTGACAGGCATTTATTTCTACAATACACTGAACTGGCCACCTCTCGCTCTGGGCTTTTTGAAATCCGTTTGTTCTGTTGTGCACTGGAGGGCACAGCTGATGGGCACATATGCCAAGTTCCTTTGGTGCGGCTCCATGCCACTTCACAGGCTGTCCGGCAGCCATGGAAGAGACTTGACACCTGTGCTGTTATGAACTGGGACTGGCAGCATCTCTAGGCCACAGCGACTTTATTCAGAGGGGATGGGATGCACCCTGCCCAGAGCATGAGCTGCCTGTATGGAAAAGATGTGCACCTCATTATTGGCAGGCCAACTGCCACATCTACAAATAAGATACTAATTTTCTAGTAGAATCTGGTGCAGTAGGAGTAAAGGCAGTACAGAAAGGCAGGGAAATTTATGGGCGTGAGGAGAGAAAGAAGTCCCTCACCCCAGAGTCTGGTTGAACCCTCTCACTAGCTGAGAATTGATTCAGATACATCTACCTAAGGCCCTTCTCCCTTCTCAGATGGAACCTTCAGTTTTCCAGGAATCTCTCCAGAAGCCCCACTGCCAGTAAAAACAAAACAAAACAAACAAACTCCAGGCCCTCAGCCCCTGCACATCTTCAGTGTCTGTTTTCACTCTACCAGCTTATACAACTCAACCAAGGCATCTCTGGAGCCCCTCATGGTCTCCATTATCAAAAAGGGGGACAGAGGTAGGGAAGGGGAGGGTCCCTTAGAAACTCGCTAAGTAATGAAATTCCGGAAGCTTCCGAAATGGAGTCACAGTGAAGACCCTGAGGTGGGGCTCTCCTCTGGGAAACTGCTCACTCAGACACTTCTTCTTCTCGGCCTGGCCCTTTTCTTTCTACTTTTAATAGATTCTAACTCTGCTTCACACTGACTCGTCCTGAAATTCTTTTCTGCATTGAAAACAAGGACCTGGCTTTATGTGATTAAGGGATCTTAAATAAGGGCTGCTGCAGGGGCTGTGTGGAGTTACATCTGTGTGGAGCTAATCTCCCATCCAACAAAAAGGCCAGTCCTCCCTCTCCTTCCCCTGTGTGTTTGTGCAGGGTGAGAGACACAGCATCCAGGACTATGAATTTCTGCTTGAAATGTTTCTGGCCTTCCAGCACAGCCTAGAAAGGAAGTCAGGGCCGAAGCAGGGCCCCGAGGGAATAAGGATGTGTGAGGTCAGAGATCAAGCATCCATTACACCTGCTTGTTTGAGGAAAGAGCTGGACCTATGGGGTCACAGTGGCCTCTGGCATGCCAAGGTCAAAGTCCTTTGTTATTTGTTGTGGATGGCTCCTTGACCCATAGGGCAGATGGGATCCCGGACTGACCCCTTCTTGTTCTGTCCTGTCCTGGTGAAGCCAGAGAAAGCTGAGGGCACAGCAGTGAACTGCCAGTGTCATCAGAAAGCATTTGGAAATATCTTTTTGTCACCTTGAAAGGCACCTGTCGCTGGATGGTGACTCTGACAGTGAGGGACGATGTTATACTCTCAGCAGAGACCTTTGCTGCTAAAGGGCTCTTCTCTGTCCCTCCCGTAGGTGACAGTGTCAACTTCCATTAGGCCGAACCTACTCTTGTGCTTTGGTGGCAACAACAGAGAGCCCAGGGCTGTCGACTTGACAGGATCTAAAATCATGTAGGAAACAGACCTCTAGACGTGTCTATGAGGAAATTTCTAGATTAGGTTAAGTGAGGTAGGAAGATGGTCCCGATGGGTATCATCCCATGGGCTGGGATCCCAGACTGGACAACAAGGACACAGCAGCAAGCTGAGCCCCAGCATCCATCCCTCTCTACTTCCTGACTGTGGATGTCATGTGACCATCAGGCACCTGCTGCCAGGCCTCCCCCACCATGAGGGTTGGACTTTCAAACTGTGAGCCTAAATAAACTCTCCCGCCCCCTTAATTTGCTTCTTGCCAGATATTTTGTCTCAGCAAGGAGGAAAGGAACTAAGGCAAAATACAAGCCAACACTTAGGTACCAAGAGACAACACGGTGCACTGAGGGATCAGGACTCCCCAGGAGTCACCAGCCATAACACTAGTTGGGTGGTTCAGGCACTTTGGGTGCAAGGTGGCTCCCCCGGCTGCCTGGTCCTCTCTGTCTTTTTCTTCTTAGTGCGGGCCCCAGGCTCCAGCACCCCTAAGCGTCGGCTCTGGATTGTCTATGATGCTTGAGCCAAGGTGGGGACCACACAGCTCTCATGCCATCCGGCCCAGCAGGCCTTGCTCATTCATTGCCCAGGCACCTGCGGGTGCCTCTGAGAGGCGAGTCCTGGCCCTGGCCTTCCACTTTCAGAGGTAAGCGCCTGCCACCCAGCAGGTACCCACTCCCCCATCACGTAAATTAATTTTTAGGATGAGTTTCACCATGACCTGCAATTCACTGAAACTGAGATATTTCAATAAGTCCTCCCTCTCTTGTGTTGTTTCCCCACCTTCCCCCTAGGTTATTTTGTCACACGCTGAAAGTCAGTCTGACCAACCCAGTGTCACTGAGGTGCTTTTATCTCTGCATTCACGCTGGCACCTGCCATTCCCCTTGACAACACCATCAACCCCAAGAAAGAGTCTCAGGCCGCCTGGTCCACCGTCTACATCCCCAGCTCACAGTGGTCGAACTTGGGCTAACCAGGCCTTCCAGTGGCTCTGCACACAGCCCATATCTGCCCTCCTTCAAGGCCTTAGGGCCAGGCACTCTTTAGCAGGACAGTCTCGGTTCCGGCATCTGGAGGCTCCCTCACTGGCCAGAAGCTCCACCCCTTTGCTCATTCCTGTGCTCTGTGAGCCCATTGGTCTGAGGGGAGGCAGCAGCCCTGGAGACCTGAGCACAGTTTCCTCTGTGCAGGGTCTGGATGAGTTCCAGCCCTGGGCCAGGGGCTCTGTCTAACTCAGCCCGGCTGCTTCCTCAGGTACAGTCACACACTTGGCATGGGTGTGGCTTGCATGCAGGCTCTGTATAGCTGTCCTGGTTGTCTGAACCATGGAACAAAGACATGCTTCAGAAATAAGTGAGGTCCCCCTGGTTCTTACCTGCCACTGGATCAGAACCGAGGATGTGGTGTGAGGTGTGGCTGAGACAGATCCTGGAGGCTCTCCGGGAACTGCAGGGCAGCAGATAGGAGGAAGCAGTTAGAATGGTTCTTTTGGGCACCAGTCACCCTTCAGTGTGAGGAGCCTTTCTGTCCTTCTGTGGGTCCCCTCAGGCCACCCACAGCACTCTGTGAGCTCCCGCCCAAGACCCTTCCTGGGCTTCCAAGTCTTTGGGAAAGGGGGTCAGATAGCATTTTCTGAGAACCTAGGTGTTAGTGGTTGGCCTTGAGCAGGCCAGGTGGTCACAATGAAGTCACAGTGCTCTTAGCTTGAGACACCGAGTGACTGTTGGTAGAGATGAGGTTGCTGCTGGCTACCCAGCATGCAAAGCCAGGAAGCTGTGGTGACTTTGTGCTGGTCTCTGGAAGGACAAGGCTGGTATGACCCCTGTCATGGACAAGCCTGCTTTGGGACCAATGAGGAACCCTTGCAATAGATCAGGTGCTGGAGATTTTTCTGCACTCTCCAGGTTCTCTTGTGTACTAAACTGACCTCTCTGTGTCTCCTTGGCTGAGGCTGTGTGCCAACAAGAGCCTGCCCACTAAGTGCTTCTAGAGGGGACAGGACTGGACATGTATACCATGCTCTGTCTACTTTTCATCCTAGGTTTGCCCCTGTCTAAGTCTCCTCTGATTGATTATTCAGGCCCTCTATCCTCAGTCACACAGGTGGACCCCAGTGTCACCCTCTAGACCAGGGGTTCTCAACCTGTGGGTCATGACTCCATTGTGGGCCAATCAAGTCATTCACAGGGGCAGCCTAAGACTATTGGAAAACACAGATATTTACATAACAATTCATAACAGCAAAATTACACTTACAAAGTAGCAGTGAAAATAACTTCATGGTGGGGGGCGGTCACCACGACATGAGGAGCTGTCCTAAGGGGTCGCAGTCTTAGGAAGGTTGAGAACCACAGCTCTAGCAGAAAACCTTCTAGTAGTCTATAGTCAATGTGGACCTTTATCCAGCCCAAGAACCCTGTGCCGTTGAGAAATATCAGCTTAATAAGAAAATGTGGGGTCTGGAGAGATGGCTCAGAAGTTAAGAGCACTGGCTGTTCTTCCAGGGGACCCGAGTTCAATTCCTAGCACCCACAAGGCAGCTCAGAACTGTCTGAAACTCCAGTTCCGGGGGATCTGGCACCTTCACACAGACATACATGCAACGCAGGCAAAACACGAATGCACTAAAAAAAAAAAAAAAAAAACAAATAACAACAAAAAAACCCTATCTTGCCCAAGACAGTGGTTGTTCTAGCTGTCTGGGTGCTAAGTCCGCATACATACAAAACCTTGAAGCGCATGCAACTGCCATTAAAAAAAAAAGAAATGAAGGAAGGAAGAAAGAAAAGAAAAGAAAAAATGTGGAATCATGTTTGGATTCTGGGGACTTGCAAGGCACAGGTAGGGAGATTATTACAAACTCAAAAACAGCTTGGGTCAGTACTAAAGCTCTATGTAAAAAGAAAACCGATGGGGGGGGGGTATGCTCAGTGGTAGAGCACCTGCCTAGAATCCCCCAGTGAGGGGCTGGGGTGTGGCTCAGTGGTAGAGCAACTGCCTAGAATCCCCCAGTGAGGGGCTGAGGTGTGCCTTGGTGGTAGAGAACCTGCCTAGAATCCTCCAGTGAAGGGCTGGGGTGAGCACCTGCAAGGCCTGGGGTTCCATCTCTAGCATAGTAAGGGAGAAATGTTAATCAGTCATCAAAGGCCCTCTCTCTCCTAGCTAAGGTAGGGCTGGTCTTGCCAGTCAATCTCCACCTCACAGAGGAAGACAAAGGGCCACAAACACAATGCAAATCCAACCACAAAGGGAAATTGCAAGTCTCAGACAAGGGAGATGATGAGATAGGGGCCTCAAAAGCTACATTTGAATATCAAAGGGTTGAGAAGGGGCCTGGGGAGCCCAGAGAGTTCCTTGAATAGCTTTCGAGAAAGGGCCTATTCCCTGAAGTCTCAGAAACCAGTCAGGATCCCGTGCTCCCTGTTTGTCAGAGATAACCCGACAATGACAGCAGCTTGCTGGGTGTCTGGCCCTTTCTTCTAAGAATTAGCGCACCATTGCAAATATTCTCTCCATTGTGTCTGATGCAAGATAAAAATGAGCGGTTCTTTTTTCTTTAGTTTTCATTTGATGCTGACTTTCTACCCTTGTTCCACACCACCTTTTGTCTGTTTGTGTGCGGAGGTTCCATGCATGTGTGTATATGTTTATGTCTCCATGCTGGTCCGTGGGGGAGCATGTGGAGGCTGGAAGTTAGAGTTGGATATCTTTCTGCTGTTCTCTACCTTAGTTTTGAGGGGCTTTTGCTGAATATCAAGATTCCCCACTTTGGCCGGACTGGCTCGCTAGCTAACCCCTGGGATCCTTCCTCAAACCCCCAGCTGGGGTTACAAGTATCACTGGGTATTTTACATGGGTACTGGGGATTTGAACTCAGGTCCTCAGGCTTGAGCGGCCAGCATGCTACCGACTGACTCATCTCTCCTGCCTGTAAGCCCTCACTTTTTTTTTCATCTAAAATGTATTTATTGGGATGGTTCCCACTCATCTCGAATCTGGTGCTTTTCAGTGCTGCTTCCTCCTGCTTTCCCGCCTGTAGGCTGACAGAGGACAGTGGAGCAGCCGACACACAGGACTACTGTCTGTGCATGGCTAAAGACCGTGGTGATTTTATAGCATCCTGGGCACTTCACATCCATAAAGTAGGAATTGGGGCTCTGCACCAGGCGCTTTTTCTTGTGTTTCCTTTTTTCCTCCTCTGGAGAGGGATGAAGGAGGATCCTTTGCAAGAGGCATGTTCTCGTAGGGAGGTCGTCACCGCCGGAAAGGCAAGCCCTCACTTTTAAGTGAGATCATTGATGACATTCTCCATCCGCTCATCCGTAGCAGTGAAAGGAAGGGTTTTGCTTCTGAGTGGTCTCCCAAGCCTCCTGCCAGGCACTTTGGGCCACCTAGCTACCTGAATGACCTCATAGCTTCTTCCCTGAGCTCTGCTGCACCTGGATCTCAACACCTCTCAGGATGAGGGCCCTGCGGTTTCTCCAGGGATTCTGGGGAGCTTAGAGGCCTATTTCTCAGATACCAGACCCAGTGGACCCAGCCACAGTGGGATGCTGGGTTTGTAGCCCATTCTGTGTGGTACCTTAAGTTCCTGATTGGGGGGGGGGTGCTGCATTTCCATTAACCATTCTTCAAGGCTGACTCACAGCCCGTTAGGACTGCAACCCTGGAGAGCTGGAACGTTGACGGTCAAGAGCTGAACTGTCTCGGGCCATCTTAGCCCCTAAATAACCACTTACTGCCTACTATTGTGTGCCGTCTAACACCCTCAGGACTTAGGTCCTTTTGGAATGTACAAACAGACCCCTAGCTTCACCCACCCAAGACTAAAACATATCACTGGGCAAGTCTGAAGTCTAAAGTGGAGATGACTAACTTGCCTACCCGGTATTCTCACCAATGTCTTCAAAATTGTTCTTGATTTAAAATGTTCTTATTTCTGCCACTGTAAACACTGTGGAATTGCTAATGTGTTGGAACATGGCAGTATTCGGGGTGACCCAAATCTGTGTTTCACTGGGCCATGATCACTCACATTTGACTCCTAAGTAAAGTGTCTCCCATTCCCGTTGGGGGAGACCTGTTCTTTGTTTTGTTTTTTTTTTTTTTTTGGTTTGTTTGTTTTATTTTGTTTTTGCATCGATGTCTGAGTATGGCTAGGAAGCTGGAAATGGTTCACCTCCACCCCTGGGCTAGTCCTCGAGGTGCCCTGAAACTCTGTGTGGTAGAAGTTAAACTTCTGGGTTCAGAAAAGCATGTGTGTAAGGGGGGGGGGGGGGGGGGAGGCACATGATGTGGGTTCACAGGGCAAGGCAGAGGGGACCTGGTCCATTTGGAAACCACCTCACTGGAGCGTTAAATGGAAGAGACAGGGTTTTCTGGGAGTTATTGCAAAGCCCTGGTGGCTGAACTAAGTGCCCAGCTCTGAGGCTGAGCTGGGAGTTGCCCTGTATCCATCTTCTCCCATCCCACTTGTCAGTCTACGACTGTGTCTGCTGGAGCTGTCTCCCAGGTTCACTGCACTTCCTCCCATACCCAGGATGGGGAATCTTCAGGTCCAGTGCCTCCGAGGTCAGAAGCCAGTGAAGAAACCACCTGGTGCTTGGGATGGGGGTGGGGGTGGATCTGAAACTTCTTGGACCCAGCTTCCCCAATGACATTTATTTTTAACGACCCCCATTAATTATTCAATTTCTAATGGAGGAGGGTTTTGGAAGGCAATCGAAAGGAGTTCCGTTCCATCTGGAAACTCTCCGGGGGACCTTGATTTATGACCGTGGGGTGTGTAGGAACACCCCAAGCTGTCAGTTACTAATGGACTTCTGCTGCTTGTCACCCTCCCTGGTGACCTCCCCTCTCTGTTCAAGACTGGAGCAGGGCCTGTTTCTGGGAGGAAGGTACCCTCTGGCCTCTGCAGAGCTGTGGGGCAGGGTTGTATTGGGATGGCTTTTGCTCACCATCTTGCAGTGTGGTCACGGCTTCTGTTTCTACACTGAAGTCACTGTCCCCGATGTCATTGGTGGCCTTCAGGCGTAGCTTGTAGGAGGTGAAAGGTCTCAGCCTGTAATGGAATACAGAAATCAGTGACCACAGTCCTGTCTGATGTTATAATTAGGAAATTGTGGGACTGGGGTGTCAGATGTCTCTCCTGCCCCAGAAACAGAAGTTGGGTTACCCTGCCACCAGGAAGGATGGAACCACTTCTTAGAAATAGTTACCAGGGCCTTTCAGGGTCTCCTAGCCTGCCACGATGGTCAGGGCGAGACGGTTCATGGAGGGACACAGGAGTGAGAAAGTCTTGTTCCTAGGACTTTCAATGTCTCTTTAATAAGATGCTACACAGTAAATTACTGCTTGCCTAGGCCAAGGATGGAGGGGCAGAGCTGGATTGGGCTCTAGGGGAAGAACTGAAAAGAAGATCTACCTGCTAGCTCTAACATACCCAGAGTGAAGCTGTCCCTCACTTCTCCCTAGGGCTCCTGTCAGGGCTCTATTCTGGTTGGCCAACCTCTTTGGATTCACCAATGTCTCTGCCCCACTCAAGTCAGGCATGATCACAGGATCCTTCCCCCTTCCAGGTGCTGGGCCCAAGTCACACGGAGGGTGAGCATGCCCTGTCCAGCTTGCATTAGGGACAAGTTCCCAGGATCATCAGCGCACCACTTCACAGGCAGGAAATGGGCCAGCAGGGAAACTCTGGCTTCCAAGACGGGTTCTGTTCTTTAGAAAACCCAGAATCAGTTTCAGAAACTGCCATGGACTAAAGTCCCCAGGAAGAGGGGTGGATGTGGGGGGACGGGGAGGAAGAAAGAAAAAAAGGAAGGAAAGAAGAAAGGAAGGAAGGAAGGAAGGAAGGAAGGAAGGAAGGTAAAGAAAAGGTAATTCTACAAGGCTGCTTGACGAGCCAGAATCTGCAGAAGGTTGCACATTGGGAGCGAGTTACACTGGGCTCCCATTAGCGCTCTAGACAGCCGTTTATGCCCACCTCCATGTCCGACTTAACTTCCATGTGACTTTTAGACAAATCAGTTCAGAAGGTACAAGCAGACCTCTGGCTTCCACCAACCTGAAGGCTAAGGATGTTCCCAGCCAGCGTCTGAAGCTGTCACAGGGATTCCCTTGTTCTACTGTAACCCACCTACCTGTGGTTTCCACCAGTGTATTATAAATCACTCCGACTTAGGGCTTTCTTTGTTGTTATTGTAAAAACTCCACAGACTTGTTACCATGTTGGAACATGGGGCAGCCTGGATCTGTGTTCCTGGACTACAATCACGTGTGTTGACTCCAGAATAAATTCTCTTATCCCTTGAGGAGAGAGCTATATTTTTGCAGAGATGCCATGACGGTCAGCTACTTTTGTGCTCCTCTGGATACATTGGATTACAGCATTTCTCCAAAGCCTGAGGGATGCTTCACTCAAAGCCCTGGGAATAATCTGGCCTTGCCAATTTCTAGACCCCTACAGGCCTGGCCTTGTCAGCAGCAACCAGGAGAATCTGGTCTTGGTTGGTTTAACTCAGCTTAACTGAGAAGCCCCTTGAAGGCCCACTGCCTAGAATGATCTTTGCTGTGGTTTCTGGGGACAGCTTTTGTTTAGCTCAAATAAACCTCGTCCACCTGTTCCCGGCTTTCCAGAAGCTACTGTGTCTAGTCTCAGGGATAAATGCCTATTGTCCCCTGTCACTTCCCAGTCTCAGATGCTGAGCGGCCCACCTTTGAGTTAACTGCCTGCTTCTCCTGCCTGGTGTGTGGGAAGCATGGGGTCCTTAAAAGTGTGGGCTCTGAAGTATACTTTCCAGTTCCTCAGCCCCAGCCATGCTTGGAAGAGCCACTTTGCAGGCACGTCCTTGTCTGGGGATCTGATAGACGGACATCAAGACGTTGTCCTGAGAATCAAAGCAGATGAGGCCCTCAGGAGAGGCTCAGTAAGCGCTCACTGAAAACCACTGAAACAGGGTGGGAGAGGTGGCTCAGCAGGTAAGAGCGCTTGCTGTGCAAGCACGGAGAGGATCTGAGTTCAAATCCCGATTACCACGTGGCTTATGGCTGTGCCTGTGCTTGGGGAAGGAGAGGCTGGAGACAGGATGATTGTCAGGGGGTGGGGGAGGGGTTACTGCCCGCCAGACTAGCTCCAGGTTCAGTAAGAGACCTTGTCTCAATGGAATAAGATAGAGTGACAGAGCAGGACACATGTCATCCTCATCTAACCTATGTGTGACTGTATCTACATACACATGTGTGCACACACCACCCCCCATGCCATATGCACAGCTGTTAGCATTCTTATTTCTTAGGTATTATCTTCAGCAGCTAAAGTGAGGGCACATCACATAACTGTCCTAGATCTCTGTTGTCCTGTTCCTTCCTATCTCTCTCCTTCCTTTTGAATTTACTATGTTCCTGAAGGTGACTTTGAATTCCTGATCCTCCTGTCTCCATCTCTAAGAACTGGATGGCAGGCATGTATTACCACATCAGGCTCTGTGCGGTGCTGGGGTTGAACCCAGAGCCTTGTGCATGCTAGGCAAGCGCTCTACCGCTCTACTGACTGAGTCACATCCTTGGTCTTCCTCTCTTTTGTTTTCACAGCCTAAGGGAGTCCTGCTGCTCTAGTATGGAGAGCCGTGCTAACCTAAAGATGGTCAGTAACACTCTGCTGAGGAAACAAATACATCATGGTGACACTGCTGTTCCAAGTCCTCTTTGGGAGGTAGAAGAGGGCACCTGCCACATGCTGCAGTACTGACCTGCGAGGCACCATATGCCAACTGTATAGTAGTGGCACAACTGAAATGGGGTGACTCACTCCTCTCCGGCTGGATTGGAGGTCTGTTCCACAAGGGGGATTTTATGTATGATAATATAATCCTGTTCAAAAGCATGTCGCTGAGGAGGTCATGGGCCCTGGGATATATTGTTGTTGTTATTGTTGTTATTATTATTTTCCTAACTGGGCATGCTCTCAAAGTGTCTCCTAAATATTTGTGTTCATACCCACAGGCTTGGGCTCCTCTCCACCTTGGCCAGAGAAGCTGCTTCGTTTTGGCAGTGGACAGCAGCAGTATGGGGCAGGGAATAACTGGTCAAGTACTGAAAGTATCAGACTGAGTGTTCAGCCCTACACTGGGCATCCACATCAACCTCCTTCCCAAGGGCTCAGGGAACACCGTGAAAGAGGAAGCAAGAAGCACTTAAGAGCACCATGAAATGATGCCTCCTGGGCATGACGTGGTTGTTACACTCGTGAACACATAATATCTGGGATCATCCACACGGGGTCAATGATCTCCAGGCTTCACCCACACTTTACTGTGGAGCTACAGTAGATAGTTGCTGGGGGCCAGAGGAAGAAGGAGTATTTGTTTGTTTGTTTATTTATTATTTATTTGATATATGTGTGTGTGCCTGTGCATGCTTATATGTACCATGTGCATGCAGATGCCATGGAAACCAGAAGAGGATATCAGATCCCCAAGAACTAGAATTACAGGAAGTTGAGAACCACCTGATATGGGTGCTAGGAACTGAACCTGGGTCTTCTGCAAGGGCAGTAAGTGCTCTTAACCATGGAGCCATCTCTTCAGCTCAAAGATTTATTTTACACACACACACACACACACACACACACACACACACACACACACACACGTATGCAGGTGTCTCAAAAGCCAGAAGAGGGTTATTGAAGTCCCTGGAGAAGATTGGTTTTTTTTGAGAATGTGGCCACTGGTAGGATTCCCATGCTCCAGTGGATGGCCCCATATCAATGCACATGTGGATAGCTCCAAATGGACTTAGTGGGAGCGCTCTCTCTCTCTCTCTCTCTCTCTCTCTCTCTCTCTCTCTCTCTCTC
>JABTXL010000653.1:3120814-3138072 GCA_025134845.1 Neodon shergylaensis
GTAGCTAGGTAAGCTCAGAGAAGCAAGCCAGTAAGTACTGTTCCTCCATAGTTTCTGTCTCCTAGTTTCTTTCTTGAGTTCCAGCCTTGACATTCCTTTGTGATAGGCTATAACCTGTAAACTAAGGCAAACGCTTCCCTTTCTACAAGTCTGGTCTGGCCAGTATTTTATTCCTGCAACAGAAACCAAACTAGAACATGGGCTACAGAGTAACTTAAGTTGAAGGGCAGCCTGGACCACCTGTGGGATTCTGTCTTAAAAAGTAAAAAGGAGGCTGGGTGTAGCTCAGTGGCACAGTGCTTGCCTAGAATCCCCCAGTGAGGGGCTGGGGTGTGGCTCAGTGGTAGAGCCCCTGCCTAGACTCCCCCAGTGAGGGGCTGGGGTGTGACTCAGTGGTAGAGCACCTGCCTAGAATCCCCCAGTGAGGTACTGGGGTGTGACTCAGTGGTAGAGCACCAGGGGCTGGGGTTTGGTTCAGGGCTAGAGTACTTTTCTAGAATCTTCCAGTTAGGGGCTGCTTAATAGACTGCAAAGCATTTATCCAGCATGCACAAGGTGCTGGGTTGCATCCCAAAAAGGACAACACACACACACACACAAACACACACACCTCCTTTCTTTTAAGTGTTCTGTTTCTCTGAGAGGCTATTCTGTCAGGGTAGTGACTGACAGAGTAGAGTCTAATTCCTGGAGAGACTGACCAACATGCCCCCCCCCCCAAAAAAAATGGAGACAAGATTTCTCTATGTTACAGTCCTTGCTGTCCGGGAACTAGCTCTGTAGACCAGGTGACCTTAAACTCACAGAGATCCACCTGCTTCTGCCTCCTGAGTACTGGGATTGAAGGTGTGCACCGCAGCCGCCACCACCACCCTACTACTCCTGGATCTTATACATTTACATATAACAGACTGAATTCTGGGTAAAACAGGCTTTCACAAGAAGCCTGCCTCCTTCCTGGAATGGCTCAGCCTGGAGGAGTCACAAAGATGGGGAAAATAGAAATACAGACCCCATGCGAGGACTAGGGGGCTGTTGCTGCTCTGCTCGGCCCTGCGAACATATTCCTGCTTCCTTGCTTGCTTTAATTAATCCCCCTCTCCTGACACCACCCCCTACCCACTACCCCATCCTGTCTGTATCACCTTTCCAAGACTACCCCTGAGTTTGAGTCTGGGAGAACCTGGAGCTCCTCTGTTAGCACCCAGGCCCATCCCTCAAATGTGTGGCCACTTTGAAAAGGCTAAAGCCCACACACCGAGGTCGTTTGACCTTGGTGCTCCGAGGCTTTCTATGGTCCAGAGCATTAAAATCTTTCTGTGCTGTGTCCAGGATCTAGGACCCTAACCAGTGTCTGGATCTTCCACGCTCTTCGTCCCATGTTTCGATGGACCAAATCCTGTGACATGAAACTTCCTATCAGCCCCCTGATGAAGGCTGCTCTCTGAAGAGTCTCTTTGGCACCGACCCCTGTCAGCCCTCAGCAGGCTATATTCTGTCTCCCCACAGATAGACAGACACACAGACACACACAACCCCTCATCTTTCTTAAGCTCATCTTCAGACTTACAGGAAGCCTTTCCTTCCCCCTCGGGCTCCATCATGTCCAGATCTCCATCTACCACGTGCTTCCGTCTACTGCTCTTCCTCCCACCTCGAGGCCCTTTCCCCTAAGGTGCCCTGCACCTTCTGAGGAGACTTACTGGTCAGCTTCCTTCTGAACCACCCACTGCAGGTGTATCACCATCTTTCCACGAGCAAGTCTAACATTCCCCACCAACAGTCCCACAGCCATGGCCACTACTCAGGTGCTCACAATGCCAGCCGCTCGCACCCCACCCCACGCTGTGCTCTGGACCACGGTCACTTGAGCAGACAGCCACGGTCTCTGGCTCTCCACAGCCAAGCTTGGTCTCTTCACTAGATCTCATGAGGCAGACGGAAAGTAGACTTGGCTCGCTGCTGGGATTATTAGGGATGGCACCATGGCAACGGGTGAAGCAGTTTCTCAGGACACTGAAATCAGCTTCCATTTTGGTTCTTGCTGGTTAGGAAACTGACAGGCCTCCTCTGGGCCACATGAAACCACCTGTTTGAACAGGGGCTTCTCCTTACCAAGCACAATGTCTGTGGCTACTCAGTGACTATGGAGAACATGACTGTGCTGTCTATCTTTCAAGAGGCAAAACAAAGGGGTGGGGCTATTTAACCTCAAAGAAAAAGGGTGTCTCTCTGTCCTTCACCTCCAGGACCCACCCCTTCTTACTGCCTCTTTTCCAGCACCAACTTTTAGGGGTGCTGGGATACAGCCTGGGTTCAGACCCACTCTTCTTGTCTCCCAAGTCCTCAGGCCTTGATGTAGCACAGCTGGAAAGGCCCTAAAGATTTTGGTGTGGGAAGTGTCAACAGAGACAGAGGTCTGGCTCTCAGTGGGGGCATCTCCTTGGCCATACAGACTCCTGTTATGTGAGCTGGATGGGGCCATGGTTGGAACTCTCTCAGAGTCCTTAGGGAAATAGGAGCCCTTTCCTTCCAATACCTTTACATTGTTTTTTATTAATTAAATTTTTTTCCATTAGTATTTCAACATGTTCTCTGTCACACTCAATCTTAGCTCCTAACTTTTACACACATGTGAAGTGTGGGAGTGAGTATGGGGAGAGGCCAGGAAACTACAAAGGGGTCCATGAGAGGCTAGAAGGAGACTTTGGGGTGAACAGATGGGAGGGTAACAGAACACACATGATAGGAAGACAAAGCGGGGACATGGGTGGGGGAGAAGGGTATAAGCAGGGTGGGTCAGGGAGACGGAGGAAAGGCATGTCACACACATCAGTACTGAGTTAGTAAGAAAGGCCATGAGGAAACAGCTATCATGTCAAGTGAGGTAGCCCAGTGTGACGGTTAGCACTGACTGCCAACTGACAAACTCTGAAAACACCCTGGAGTCAACCCAAGGGGATGGTTAATCAAGATTAGGTTAATTGAGGTGCTAAAATCCACCCTGAGTGTGGGTAGCACCATTCCAGGGGGGTGGGGCCTGGAATGAGGAAGGGTGTGAAGAGCTTCCTGGCTGGACGCAGTATGACTAGATGCTTCAAACTCCTGCTCCATGCTGTCACCGCCATGACGGACCGTGCACCCTCAAACCGCGAGCCGAAGTAAACCCTTCCTCTCTTAGGCTGTTTCCAGAAGACATTTTGTCACAGTAGGAAGACAAGCGACCAAGAGCTCAGGTTCAGAAAGATGAAAACTGAATTCTACCCCCACCCCACAGTACCTTTCGACGGCACAGGCTGTGGCCTCGTGGCTGATGGATGAGGAGTAGGTCTGCCACTCTCCACCAGGCAGCTCTCGCACCTGCACAGTGAAGTACCGGATGGGGGAGGCCCCATCGCTGCCAGGGACCCACTGGAGATGGAGGCTACGTGCTGTCACTTCCGCCTGGGGCACCAGGAGCTCTCTGGGGGGCGCGGGCCTCTCTGCAGCCAGAAGAGAGAAAAGCAGGGATTCATGAGGGACCGTTCCTTGCTGCTCCCTGATGTCTGCTCATGAGAGCCGCTGTGTGGGACAGGCACAGTGAAAGAGAGTCCTGAGGCCAGGGAGTTGGTCTAGCCTGGTAGGTAATGTATTTGCCATACAAGCTGAGGACCCAAGTTCAGACCCCAGATCCCACATAAAAATCTGTACATGGTGGTGATGCTTTTAATTCTGGTGCTAGGGAGGAGGGTGGAGACAGACAGAGAGCTGGGGCCTACTGGCCAGCCAGCCTCACCTAATGGGAGAGTTCCAGGTCCCACTGAGACACTCTGTTTTAAGAAACAGGGCAGATTGGCACTTGAGGAAGGAAGGCGACACCTAAGACTGGACCTCTGATTTATTTTTCTTTCTCTTATTTTTCCTCTTGGTTTCTAGAGACAGGGTTTCTTTGTGTAGCTGGCTGGCCTTGAACTCACAGAGATCCATCTGCCTCTGCCTCCCAAGTGCTGGGATTAAGGTGTGAATCACTACCACCCGGCAGGACCTCTGATTTCTTTATGCACCCACACATGCAGCCCCACACATGAACACATTTACACGTGTGCTTCCCCTGTCATGCACACAAAGAGAGACAAGCAAGCGAGTCCTAGGTTTGGGAGAGGAGGTTGTCTTACAGCTCACTTTGGATGCACCAGATCAGGTCTGACTGGGCAGCAGGGCTTGCTCACATAGCAGAACCAGGCGGAAATGGGTGTCTCCAGAGGCCCCAGCCCCTACCGGGAAGGGCAACTATGTCTGAATGACAGCTGACGTCTCTGGCGGCGATCTTCTAAACGACTCAAGCTTCCTTTGAACGCTGTCTGATTTGGGGCTGAGCTCATCTTTAAAACCTAATTTCTTTTTCTTTATAGTTAACCTGAGTCTAACACATGAGAGAAATCTGCTGAGTTCTCCCGGGAAGTGGGAGGCGAGAGCAGGTGGGGATCCCTGTGGGCTGCTAATGGTTTCTGAGGGGTTAGAATGAAGGGTGCTTGGGACCAGTCTTGGCCTTGAATGGGTACCATGTGCCTGACACTGTGTTCCTGTCCCCCATTGATTTCAACAGAGGGTTCCATAGAGGGAGAAATAATTGTTTAATTGTTTATCATGACGACTATTGATTCTGATTAAAATGTGTGGCGTGTAATAAAGCAGCCATCGATCGTGGGTCCCGCAGTGACAGGGATGTGAGAGGCACTTCGATCTGGCTCAATCAGGGCTCCTGGCTGGGAGTCTGCACACTGGCTGGAAGCTTGATTTCTGCAGGCCTGAGAAAGAGCTGGGCTCCCTAGCCAGTTTCAAAGGCCTTCTATGGACACACTGCCGCTGGAAATGGCTCAGGCTCCCTATCCCTAAGTCTACTAGAACCTGGTCAGAAGTCAAAGTTCTCCACACCTAAGTGGCTGGGGGATGGGCAGGGAATCGTGGCTCTGTGCCCAGGCACCAACTGGCATGACCAGGCCAAGCTGGCCCGCCAACAGAAGGGTGTCTATGTATATGTTTTCATGCGGACCTGACTCAAGTCCTGTAAGGGTCACAGCAAACCTTCCTTACCCATCCTTTGACCCCAAAGGGTTAATGGGTAGGAGAGAAAGCTCAGCTGGTAAAGTGATTCTGGTTACAAGCATGAGGACCAGAGTTGGATCCCCAGAACCCATATGAACAGAATCCCAGAGGGGTGGTGCGTATAATCTGGGGAAATGGGGGCAGGTGGATCCCTGTGGCTTGCTGACCAGTTAGCTTAGCCAAATCAGCAAGTGTCAGGCCATTAGAAACCCTGTCTCAAGGAACAAGGTAGAGAGTGGCTGCACTTTAGCCTCCAAACCCATGCATATGTGTATACACTGTACATGCATACAAACACCCACTTGCACATATGTACTCATACAAACAAGTACACCTGTGAACATGCACACGCAGGTATGTATGCAACCACACACACAAATAGTGTTAGGCATTCCTAAGGAGTGCATGACCAGGGGAAGAAGGCGAGGGCCAAGGGTGGCTACCTGTGGGTCCCTGAGTGAAGCCATAGCAAAGAGAGGGGAAGGGTTTGCCCAAGGCCTCACAGCCCTGAGCCTTGAGCGCCAGGTGTTTCCCAGGCCTCCTGGCCTAGTTCCTCAGACCTCTGGGTCTGGCTGTGAGGGCATCTGGGCACAACATAATAATATCACTGCTATTTTAGAGTAGATATTATCGTGGACTGGTAACCATAGTAACTAATTGAGCAGAACAATACGGTATTAGCTGAATCTATGGTGATGGTGATGCTGCTACTGATACTCCTTAGTAGATGGAGGATAGGACCCTCACGTGGGATCCCAGCATTGTGCTCTTCTGCTCCAAGGCGTGCTGGGAGGTAGATACTAGATTAGACAGGAAGTGGAAGCCTAGCTGAAAGGGAGACTCCACGAGGTCATCACTTGGTGGGTGATGCAACTATTTGGGGGTCACCTGCATGACGTTTATAAGCAAACCCCTACCACTTGTGTACTGAAAGAGACCCAATAAATTCTCTGGCTCTCCAAGCTGAATTTTGGTGGAGGCATGGCTTCTGAAGAGAGGCCCTTTGGGCTGCAGTGGAAGGTTCTAGAGCAGTGGTTCTCAACCTGTGGGTCACAGCCCCCAGGATCGCATACCAGGTATCCTACATACCAGATTATAACCAGACATTACAATTCATAACAGTAGCAAAATTGCACTTAAGAAGTAGCAACAAAAATAATTTTATGGTTGGGCGTCACTGCAACCTGAGGAACTGTGTTAAAGGGTCGCAGAATTAGGAAGGCTGAGAACCACTGTTCCAGACAAAGCTCTGGGCTACCCTGGGCTAGCCTCTCTGAGCTGCACTTCTTGCCTCCTGTCTGAGACAGTGGGTAGGTGGCCAACAGTTGTGCTTCAAGGATACTCTGCTAACACGCCTGGCTCAGAGCCGGGGACTTGGCTCAGCAAGTACTGTTCCTGTAGAGCGTGCATGAGGACACAACTTCTGCTCTCCTGCACCTGCAAAAAAGCCAGACAGCACAGCCCATGTCTTTAACCCCAGGGCTGGGGAGGCAGAGACAGGAGAATCCCCTGGAACTTGTTGGCCAGCCAGCCTAGCCCAAGCAGCCAGTTCTAGGCTCAATGAGAAACTGTCTCAAAAAACAAGGTGGGGGATGTTAGAGGAAGACATTCGATTCTGACTTCCACATATATGCACACGCATATGCCTGAGCAAATACACCCACCTATGCCACATACACTTAAAAAAATAACAACCTGCCCAGCTCCATGTCTGACCCAGGCCTCCGGGTACTGTGAAGATCAGAGGGGCTGACTAACCAGCTGTGTGCTCTGCTGTCTGCAGTCAGATCTGGGTCTGGGAGCTTACCTCTTTTCTCGGTGGTGATGACTGTGGCCTCCAGAGGTTCTCCCCAGCCCTGTCTCGTCTTAGCAGACAGTCTGAAAATGTATGCAGATTCCGGGGCCAGCTCTGTGGCTGTGAACTGCCGCACTGTGGCACCCACCTCGACGGTGGTGAAGGTGTGGGGACTGCCACTGGCCAGGCGGTAGGCAATCTGGTACCCTGTGGGAGGAGTTGGGGACAGAGTCAGGGAGTCAGCTGAGCCATTTATTTTCTTGCTTGCCCAGAAAACCTACGCTCCCGACACCCCATAATCAGCCCAGATTGGAAACCCAAACACGGCCTACCCTCTGCTCCTTCCTGATTTCCAAAGGCCGCGGGGCGCATATTGAAAGGGAGCGCACAGCCCTGGTGATGAGTGTGGGCTGCCTGAGCTCAGTCCTCTGAGGAACTTGTCTCACAGTTCATCCTTCACGGGAACAAGATGTGAAAACAGCTTCATCTTTCCTCAGGATGCTGCACACTTGGAGAATGCCACCAGAACCAGGACCCCTCATTGTTCCCCACGGGAGGTTGTCATGAGCCAGTGCCTCTGGCTCTTCCATCCCCTTCCACCACCTCTCCTATGGTGCAGCCCTTCCCTTCAACCCGGCAGGAGAGGCCAGAGCCTGCCCTCTGCAGGTGATTTCACACTTCTCACAGCAGGAGCAGAGCCTGCAGCGGGCAGGACCACTGCGAGGTTAGGCTTGCATTATTCAGCCCCCTTGCTAGTTTCCCCCTGCTATGCTACTGCCTTCCCCACATTCTCATCTCCCATGATTCCAGCCACTCAGCCTCCCCCACCCAGGCCTCCTGAGTTTGGAGGCTCCACGTTAAATAGTTCAATACCCCTTCTGTTAATTTCCATAACTCCAGAGCGGCAGGGTTTGCCTGGCTCCGCATGTCTCTCTGAGTTCCTTGATTATGAAGGAGTCATGGTTGATCAGACATTATTAATGATCAAATCCCACCAACCAAGCAACCCCAGTGCCTGCCTGTCGGTTTCTGAAGAGGCCTTGCCTATTTCCCAGACCCAACCATGAGCCACGGGGCAGACTGCCTTCTGGGCTCATGGACCACGTGTGGTCCGGCTTCTGATTAAAACCAGAATGGATGGGGTGCTGTGACATCTAGAAAAAAAATTAATGACAACCCAAGTGATCACATTAAACAAGGGGCACTCAGCAGGGGAGAAAGAACAGCATCAAAGGCCGCACTGGTCCTCCATGGCTCTGCCTGCCAGGGCAGCCTGGGAGTGGGGGCCGCCTGCCGGGACCAGGATGGAGGTCTGCTCACCTCCTGCCAATCACCTCCTCCTACACAGCTTGGACAGTCCTCTGGATGCCTTCAGGTGGTAGTTTTGTTCCTCCTGTTCCTCCTGGCTTAGCCTTTGGCTCTAGGGCTTTTCCAAGATGCCTACAATTTCCCCAGCTGATGGTGAATTTCTTCTAGTCCTCCACTGGGAGACCGGGAGGACACTCACACAGAGGTCAGATTGAGCATACCCTGACCTTCAGACCTAGCCACCGCGGGTCACTGATAGGGTCGTTATCATTGCCATGTAGACCGGATGACACAACCTTCAGCCCTGTTCAGAGTGATGCCCGGTGACATGAGATGCCAACCACAGACTCCCAAATGACCATTATGGCCACTGCTTATCTCTGAGGGACCAGCTTTTCTCCCTGCCATGGGGTCTAAGTGTTCTGAGGCTCCCAGCAGCTGCTCCAAGACTCTTCCCCTTCTTATTTACTGAGTTAGGACTGCAGCCTCAAGATTGTTGGCTACCACTTCTCCCATGGCACTCAGTGATGGGGAAGTAGAGCTTGGGTGCTCAGGGGACACAGTCTTAGGCCTTCAGAGACTCACATAACGAGAAGATGTACAGTAGCTAGACAGCCATGTGCAGAGGACATGGTTCCTACAGTCTCACTCTGAGAAGTGCTCATAGCAGTGGTCCCCAGCAGGTCAAACACATGGGGGCAAGGCGTCTGGAAAGGTTACGGTTTGCCCTGGGTTGCTGATGGTGCCCCAGGTCTGTCCTACTTTCTCTAAAAAGAATCACCTGCACTTCCAGAGAGGAGACAGCCCCTCTTAGCTTTTGCCAGCTTCCAGGAGTGTTCATCCTTAGACACTGTGATAGAAGTTGTCATATAGGGTTCATGCTTGAGAACCATGCAATCAAGTTATGGAAAAATCGCCACCCAGCGAAAACACCCCTGGGTATTTACCCTAAAGTCTCCAAGTTGACACAGCCCAGAGATACTTGTGTGTCTGTCTAATATCTAGCACTGTTGACAGCAGCCACGCTGTGGAGCCAATCCAGGTATCCGACAGCACAGGAATGGGTAAGGAAAATGTACGGTCTGTGCACTAAAATAAAAAATTAACTTATGTGCATGTTCCTACTTGGCTCTCGGTGCACCATGTGTGTGTAATGTCCAGAGGCCAAAAAAGGACATCAGCTCCTTTTGAACTAGAGTTACAAGCAATTGCAAGGTACGAAGTGTGGCGCTAGGAATTGAACCCATGTCCTCTGCAAGAACAGCAAGTGCTGTTAACTGCTGAGCCATGCTCTGATCCCACACAATGCCCCCCGACCCCCGCATATACAAAAAAACTCTTTTTCTATTCATAAAGAATGAAGTTATATTGTTTTTATGTAAAAACCGTAGGAAGTCACATATATTGAGAAAGCGCAGATGAGAGATCATGTGTGATTCTTAGGTTTTCCATAGGTAACATAAAATCATATACACATACATACACATGCACATATATGTTATGAAAGTAGAAGTCAGCTATACAGGTGGTAAAAGGAGCCTGTGGGAGGGGAGGAGAAGAGGAAAGATAAGGGCGGAGAACACAGGGTAGAGGGGGCAACATGCACTATATACGAGAGCTTGAGAAAATTAAGAATACAATAACATTTTGTAATGTTTTCAGTAGGCTTATGATTTTGTAGGCCATACTCATAGCTGTCTTGGGGCTCACGCAGCCCATGGCCCTGTGTTGGCTACTCCTGTTAGACCCTGCACCCTGCAGGCCCCTCTGTGAGAGGGTTTTCCAGCAGAAAGTGTTCTACAGCTGCAGAGACGTGCCTGGACGGGCACCTGGCTCTGCCAATCCCCCACTCTGTTATGTGAAAAGTGACTCCCACATACACAACCTCTGTCTCTTGAGCTTGAAGAGGGAACCACAGGTCACATCTCACAGGCTGTTGGGGTTCCCTGTGCTGCAGGCAACCGGCTACATCTCACAGGGACAGGGCGGGCCAGGGAAGACCTGTCTTGTAGCCATTTCTCAACTGCATGTGTTCACTGGCATTCCCGGGAAGATGTCTCCCCTTTGTTAAACACTCTCCAAGACCGATAGCTTATTGACAGATGTCAATATTTGTCAACAGTTTGAAGTCACAGTTCTACAGCCAAATTATCTTGGGCTGTCTCAGTCCCTAAACAGCATTTACTGCCTACCTCTGTGACTAGCAACTTCTGATGATTAGGTAAATCCTCTGAAATGTACAAACATACCCTTGACTTCCACCCACCACCCAAAGCTAAGCATGTCACCAGAGAGCATCCGAGGCCTGTAACAAGTGACTTTCTGGCTCTGCTGTAATATGCCTACCCAAGGTCCACATGAACATGTTTACAAACTGTCCTGATTTATGATTTTCTTTACTCCGTTGCTAGGACAATCCCACAAATTGTTACCAAACTAAACCGTGGAATTTGGGGGTAACCCAAACCCATGTTCCTGGGCCATGCTCATATTTTGATATTCTGCGCCAGAATAAACTATCTCCATATGAGGTGAGAGCTGTATCTCTTCTTGTTCTGGTCATCAACACATGTGAACAGAAAACAGTAACAGCACCTGGTCTCTACCCTCTATAAGTGGCAGAAGCTGCTGCCATGGCTGCCCCTCACAGGGGTATTCTAGGGCTCTTTGTGGCACCTACAGTTAATTTTTTCATGTATGCTTTTCTTCTCCAAGGGCCCACCCTTCTATCAGCACCTCTGCCTCCTCAGTTCTATTGAAACCTCAGGCCTAGCTCTGGAGTTGCTAGGACCAGTACCTAACCTTCCTCACTGTGGTGCTAGGACACTGTGGCGGTTTGAAAAGGAATGGCCCCCATAGATTCATGTGTGTAAATGCTTGACCCACAGGGAGTGATGTTATTAGGAGGTGTGTCATTGTGGAGGTGGGCTCTGAGGTTTCATATGCTCAAGCATGCGCAGTATGACACACAGTCTCCTCCTGCTGCCTGAAGATCAAGATATAGAACTCTCAGCTTCTGCTCCAGCACGATGTCTGCCTGTGCACTGCGAAGTCCCACCATGACAGTAATGGACTCTGAAATTGTAAGCCACCCCCAATAAAAAATTTTCCGTTATAAGAGTTGCCATGTCCGTGGTGTCTCTTCATAGCAATAGAAATCCTAACTCAGACACTTACCTTGGTCAACACGCAGGCATTGCCCAACCATGCCAGGGTTTATTGAGTTATCTGCTCTTGGAGCACGTTCAGTCTGAGCTTGGCAAAGACCAGGTAACTTTAAAGTAGGACCCTCCATGGAAACATGTATCTACATCACTGTCTACTTCTCTAGAGACCAGGGGATTGGCCCAGTTTTAAAGACTTTTTGTTTTTCTTAGTGCTTAGTTTTCTAAATTGTGATTTAAGTATATGCGTGTAAGTATATGCCATGTGTATGGGTGTACTTGGAGTCCAGCATAGAGCATCAGCTGAAGTTACAGTTGTGAGCCACCAACATGGGTGCTGGGAACTGAACTCAGGTCCTCTGCTAGAGCAACAGATACTCTTAACCGCTGAGCCATCTCTCAAGCCTCACAAGTCTAAGATCTTGTGACTGGGAATGATATCTCTAGTCACGAAGTCAGTACTTATTAACGGTATTTTGAAAACCCCCAGATTGAGGTTGCCTTTCTTTAAGAAAAGGACATTAATCTAGGTCTATCGGCACCAGTCTGTAGTCCCAGCTCCTCGGGAGGCTGAGGCAGGACGATTGAAAGCTCAAGTCAGTCAAGGCCAGCCAGAGCAATGTAGCAAGACTGCATACCTGAGTAAAAAACACAGACATCAGGCTGGAGAGATGGCTCGGTGGTTAGGAGCACTGGCTGCTCTTCCAGAGGACCCACGTTCAATTCCTAGCACCCATACAACAGCTCACAACTCTCTAATACTCCAGTTCCAGGGGATATGATGCCCTCACACAGACAAATGTGTACACACACACACACACACACTCCAATACACACATAAATAAAAATTTTAAAGTTCCTTTAAAAATTCAAGGAAAGCCCTATGTTAGTGCTGACTAAGTGGGGACTCTTGGTGTCCTTAGAGGACACAGCATGACCACCACGTATAAAACCGCCTGCCCTGGACCAGGCACAGGCAGCCATCTAGAGATGATTTCAGCATATAGGCGGTGAGCACCCGTTATCTGCAGACACTATGCCATTTATCTGAGGACTTGACTCTGGGCAGATTAGGATTTCCCCAGGGATCCTGGAGCAATCCTGGATTGTCTAGCCCAGTAGGGCCCTCCCTCTCACCGAAGGGGATTCTCGCTGCAGAGCTACCTTCAGCCCCTGACCCTTCTGTCTCTGAAGCAGAAAGAGAAGAATATCTACCTGGGACAGCCACCGTGTAGACTCAGGAGATAATGTATGGAAAACACACGGCACAATGTCATTTGTCCCTAACTGCAGGAAATCTGGGTTATTATTTTCTATCCCCAATCCACTTCCCACACTGAGCTATTACCGAGAGAAAACTCCGCAGCCTCGGGTTCCTGTTTGTACCTTCCTATTATTTTCCCTCCAATGAATGTGGCATCATTAGCAGGCCCTGCACCCTGGTGTGCTGAACATAAGAATTAATACCCGCTCCTCACCCTGACACGCCGAAGAGACTATTGGCTGGACCGTGGCGGTCTTTCCCCTGCACACCTTCGGTGTGAGAGAGGCGGCTGCAGAAGAGTTCTTGCATTTTTAGAGAATAATGATGGATGGTGTTCAGAGCTAAGAGCATTTCCGAGGATGGGGTTTCTTATGTAATTATGGTTGCAGCCCGATCAGAAGCATTAGCGGGTAGGATTTCAGCGAGCCGGGGTCAGGAGGCTGCAGTGTGTGTGTTTGCAGAGAATGGGTGCGCTGACTGGAGAGGAGGAGGAGAATGGGGCCCGAGAGAAGTCCTGTTTTTAGGGTTATGGGTGAATTGTGATAATATGGGCGTTGAAGAGAGCAAGGCCAAGCATGAGGGACATCGATCCGAAGGGAAGATTAAAATGCGCAATGAAAGGCCTGTGCTGGCTTCTGAATGTGCTGGAAGGTGGAGGGGCACCGCAAGCCCAGAAAACCAGCTGGGTATGATGATACAGCCTTGGGCGACAAGCCTCGTGGGGGGTCCCCACTCCTTGATGTCTGACCCAGAGAGCTGAAACTGCTAACTGGGGCTTTGTCTTGACATTCAAGGCAGCTGAGTACCTTTTATGGGCTGTACTGATGGCCAACAATCAAAGGTATCAGGTTCCCTGATGATGCTCAGGTTCCCAAAGCAAGACCATCAGCATCAGTGCTGCTGAGCCTTGATGACGGTTTAGAGGCTACAATATCCCCACTTATACCCACAAAGGTGTCAAAGAACCCAGAAGCAGTCCCGGGAAGTCCTAAGTTTAGCCCACGGCCTGCGGCTATAGGTTTGCAGCTTATCTACTTAAGGACTGGGAACGCAGAAATGCTACGGCAGGGTTCTCAAAACATGTTTAAGGTTAGTGTTAGGTCTTGGCTGGCCAGGGGGCCTTCTGATGGGTGGGAAAGGAGGGGAACTTAAAATGTCTGGGCCTGGGTTGGCACAGTTCTGAAGAGCACACGCGTGAAGCCTAGCTTAACAGTGTTCAAGGGTGTGTGGAGCAGTCTGCCAGGTTGCAGCGGGGGGGGGGGCTATACTCAGGTAGTCCCATGCAACCCCCAGAGGAGGCTTCCGACCGCTCAGAACTCTCCACAGTAAAATATTTACCATGCAAACAAGCAAGTGTTTTCTCCCTCCAGGCACCTGGCACTGTTTCACGCTGTTAATCTCGTTGGGAAATGCAAGGATATGTTTTCATATAGACTGGGAGGGAAGGTGTGAACTGTGGAAGAGTCCACACGCTTAGACGGCCGCCCTGGCAGCCTGAGCAGGAACACCCATTCGAGGAAAGCCAGGCAAACGGATTATTTCCTTTTCACTCCAGCAACAACCTGGATCTTTAGGAACCCGTTTGTCTTTCTTTCCTACAGCATCCATGGTCTGGTGTGCTGGCTGTAATGATACCCAGGTGACGGATCACCCAGGCAGCATCTGCTACCTCCAGATGCCGTTACAACAAAAGATGCTGAAAGACCACATTGTCTGCTTTACAGACAGTTTCTGCCGTCTGACTTAGCGTTTGTATGTGGCGGTTAATCTTGTTGGCTCTGGAATCAACCAAGAGACATGCCTCTGAAGGGAGGTGTGAAAACATTCCCAGGAAGAATTCACTAAGGGAGGGGCACTCCTCCAGAGTGGGCAGTGCTGTCCAGCAGCCCAGAGACAAGGAGATTGGAGGGAAAGCAAGCAGTGCTTTGCCTGCCCATTTCTGCTCCTTGCTGGGAAGTGCATCTGCTCTTTTGTTGCTTCTATTGCTGCCACCCTTCGCTGACACTGGAATCCAGTTTCTTTAGACTTCCAACATGGACTGGGGGCAGTGGTTCTTCAGGAATCCTCCAGGCTCTAGGCACCAGATTGGGATACTTGAGGTATCCAGACTCATGGGACGGACCAGCTACCCCGTTATCAGCCTCTCCATGTAGATGGCCATTGTTGGAGTCCCCAGCCTGTCTCTAATAAATTCCCCTTGTAATACATAGGCATCTCATTATTGATCTTCTACAGAATATGACTTATACAAGGTACTGAAGTTTGTAAATATCACCCATTTTTTCCCTATGTGTTTGGGATTTTCAGTGATGGGCCCACCAGGACTTCACATGAAATCCAAAGGTCCCAGTTAAGAAAACAGTGCAGTGGGTAAGAGCATTTACTGTGCCAGCATGAGGTTGAGAGTTCAAATCTCTGGCACACATGTGAAAAGTCAAGTGTGGCTGTATGTATACGTCTATAACCCCAGGACTGTGGTGGACAGAGAAAGGAGGGTCAGTAGAGCGTGTGAGTCACCAGCCTATCTCCAGATTCATGGAGAGAGCCTGTCTCATGGGAACAAAGCAGAGAGTGACAAAGCAGGACAACCAGGCTCCCTTCTGATCTCCATGTGTGCACAGGTGCCTGCACCTGAATATCCGTGGGCCCACACACACACACACACACACACAGCAAAAGCAGAGCAATGGAGAACAGGGGACGCAATCTGCCATCAATACACACAAAGACAATTTCTGACCTGGCCTGGCCCCGTGTAGTACAGGGTCCCACAAGCCAGTCCCAGGATCAGAGGCCCTCCAGCTAGAAGCCACAGGCTAGCAAATGGTATAGGAACTCTCTCATTTATTGAGCACTGAATGTGGCAAATGTTTTTTTCTGAATGTTCATTGCTGAAGCGGAGGGAGGTGTAAATGGGGAAACAAAATGGGGAAACAGGCCTGGGAATCCAAGTGACTTTAATATATAAATATGCCTTTTAAAATGTATTCAGTTAGTACATGGCATGTCAGAGCCCAGGCAGTGGGTTTTTGGGGTCTTAGTCACTAACCATTTTGCTTCCTGCCTTATTATAATGCAGAGCCTAAGGCCCTGGGAGAAGTAGCAAAAGCCCACTGAGAGTCGCTCCACCTCCTTTGCTGCATAAACAAACCTGCTTAGACACATAGCCTTATAAATATGTCTATTTCCTTTTAATTTTTTTTTCCAGACAGGGTCTCATATGTGAGATCTATGGCCCAGGCTGACCTTGAACTCATTAAGTGACTGAGGGTAACCTTAAACACCCAGTTTATCAGGGTTTCATACAGGCGAGTACTCTGTCAACTGAGATACACCCCAAACCCCATATGGGCACAATGTCTAGAGACAGGAATAACTGGGCGAGAGGTGGCTCTGAACATCTTTCCCATGTGTGGCTCTCTAGAGGCTACACAGACAACACCCCCAACAAGGACGTGTGAGGAGTGCTGTCCTCACACCCTTCCATGCGTTCAGGAGGTCATGAGCTCTGATGGTTCCAGGTCTGATGGATGTGACCCGGCATGCTCCTGCTGCCTAAATCTCAGGTTGCAGGGCTCTGTGACCAGCACAACAAATGCTCCAAGACATTTTGAAGAGTTAGAAGCGATCTGACAGTCCCATCTGGAAAGATGTCCTCTGTGAGTGTGGAAGAGACACATGGAGGGTAGCTGGCCAACTTGGAGGGGCGTGTGCTGCAGGCTGACCATCCTCAGCGAGGGACTAGCAGGCAGGATCCACAGTGGGTTCTTTCTTCGGTGGACCATGACCAGGGGAAGTCACTTATGGGCTAAGGCATTCGTGTGTTACCCAGATCCTGACTGGTGGGTCTGTTGTGAATGTCATCTTGTTTAGTTAACTATTCTGATTTTATTTAGCCTGTGTGTGTGTATGTGTGTGTGTGTGTATGTGTGTGTGTGTGTGTGTATGTCTCCTGTCTCTGTCTCTGAGGAGTTAGGATTACAAGTGTGTGTTACCAAGCCTGGCTTTTTTTAAACCTAAGTTTTGGGGATTACAGAACTGAACTACCTTCCAGCATCTATAAAGTCCTCTTCACTCCCTTGTACATGCCACGCCCTGCACTATCTGACCTCTGAAGAGTCTCCATCAGCAAGGCCCTCCCCAACAGCCCCCCATCCTCAGGAACTGTGTAAACTTGTTTCCCCTTGAACCCCTGCCTTTAATTCTGCACTGAAAATGCCATCATTTCTTGTGGGACACAGGAAGCTGCAAACCCATTAGAGCCAGCCTTACTGACCGTGTGTGGCACAAGGCTCATTTCAGAATCCTATTGCTTACTTCTCAGGGTCTAACATTTCAGTTTGTAGACGCACTGCAAGCCTAGGGAGGATAAACCTTCATTCTTTGTAAACCATACGGTCGGTGGCATTCAGAGCAGCAGCAGACAGACAGAAGGATGCCTTCTATGACTCTTGCAGGGGGACCCCAAGTAAGATCCTGGCCCTGTGTGTGCATGGGAGGCACTGGTTAGTAGTGCAAAGCTGTAGCCCCCATCTGTGTACTGGGTCATATGTGTAAGAGCGTGCCATCCAAAGCAGCTGTAGCCCTCATCTGTATACAGGGTCATATGTGTAAGAGCGTGCCGTCCAGAGCAGCTGTAGCC
>JABTXL010000653.1:3138082-3197295 GCA_025134845.1 Neodon shergylaensis
TACAGGGTCATATGTGTAAGAGCGTGCCGTCCAGAGCAGCTGTAGCCCCCATCTGTGTACAGGGTCATATGTGTAAGAGCGTGCCGTCCAGAGCAGCTGTAGCCCCCATCAGTGTACCAGGTCATATGTGTAAGAGCGTACCATCCTAGAGCAATAATACAAGCAAAGAGAGGACAAGGGAGTTGGCAGTACCTGGGGCTGGAGCAGGGAGGGTCAGTAAGATTGGCAATAAGAGCCAGAGGTTTAGGGTAGGGTTGGCTTCAAGAAACCTACTTCTTCATAGAAAGCAATTCCATCGAGCTTTGGGACTCCAGGTGACCGACTGGAATTCTATTATTCTGCATCGCTTAAAATGTTGCCTGTTTTGCTGTGAGCCTCTGGGGACAGCTCCTAGGGAATCCTGTATCCAGCTCTGTCTTTATCACAATGATCTGCTGCTGCTGTCATGGTGGGGACAGGCTCCTCCTAAAGCATGGTTTGCCCCTGCACTGGCCATCTGCTCTGCCCCAAGCCCATGGTGCTGGCTCCTGTGTGGCTTGTTACCCGTTTCACCAAAACTCATTCCCACAGGGGCTTCTCCAGCCACCATGATTGTGGCTGCAAGCATCGGAACCTCAAGGCCACCATGTTCAGAAGATTTGTGTTTGCAGTGGTACTTGTATCTGGTAGCTTCACTGATCCCGTCACGGAAGGTCAGGGAGTGAACAGGCCATGGCCTTGAGTGGATGATGGAGTCACCAAGGACCATTCTAAAGAGGCAAGGGCTCCACAAAATGCCTTTTGGGCCTCCTTCCTGGACTGCTGGAGATGTGTGCGTTTTCAAACTCTGTGTGTGTGCGAGTGCGCACGCACGCATACTTACGTGCATGTAAGTGTACATGTATGTGTGTAGGTACACACGGGGCACTGAAGACAACCTGAGGTGTAATTCCTCAGGTACTGTCCACCTTGTTTTTTGAGACAAGTGCCATTTGAGACAGGGTCTCTCACTGACCTAGGACTTCACTATCTGGTGAGGTTGCCTGGCTAGTGAACCCACTGGGACCCAGCTGTCTCCGCCTTCACAGTGCTGGGATTATAGGCACATGCTAGCATGCCTGAATTTTTTCTCTGTGATTTTAGGGGATCCAACTTGGGTTCTTAGACTTGCATTGCAAACGCTTCTGACTGAGACACTACCCTGTCCTCAATGCCTTAAGAACTGTTGTCTGGAGATTTATTTTTGTTTTATGAATATGGATGACTGTGTACCACATGTGTGCCTGGTGCCCATGGATTCCAGAAGAGGGTGTTAGATAGATACCCTGGAACTGGAGTTACAGACAGTTGTTTCTGTCATGTGGGTGCTGGGAATCAACCCTGGGTCCTCTGGAAGAGCGGTCAGTGCTCTTAATTGCTGAACCATCTCTCCAGCCCTGCAATTTTTTTTAAATAAAAGTGAAATACTTTCTTCAAACCAAGTCTTAGACTGGTGAGATCAAAAGCAGGTTAGGACAATGTTATTTTTTTATCACCTGCTCATCATTTCAGACAAATAATTTCGTGGGAAACTGCCCACTATCTCGGAGTCTCCTGTGAGTGGGGAACAAGTGGATGTCACTGGCGACTTGGGTCTGTAGCCATACTCCGCACTGGATTCTGAGACCCATCCCCTGAAATGCCTGGTTTTCCTTATGTCACATTCTATAGCACACAGCAGAGCCCTTGCACATGGTCCCCACCTGGCCCAGAAGGTGTCAGATGTCCCTTCCCTGCTCCCAGGGCTGTGGAAGTCACTCCTGCTCTAGACTCAGCATTTCACTCACCCCCACCTCCATCTAGAAGGAGTGGCCTGCAGGACAGTCAGTGACTTGGGATGGTGTCACTCATAGGGAGTGGGAGGCCTGAGAGTGAGTGGGCCTTGCTCAGCCTCCCACTAGGCAAGAGTAATGAACATGGAGTCTTTAATACGACACAGCAAGAGGATAAATAGATAAAGGTATTGATGATGTTTCAAAGCACGGGTTGCTGGCTTTCCACCAATCTTATTAGACCTGAGGTTCACATGTCATCCCTGGGGCCTCTCGAATGGGTCAGCGCAGGCCTCACAGTGGGAGACAGGTGCTTTCAGGAGCCTGGTCAACACCGATTATGAAAAACTAGCCAGCCATTTCCCAAACACCCGTCGGCACTGCCTGGAGCAGAAGGGGGTTGATTACGAATGGGCTCACCGCGGACCATGCCATGGACACCAAACAAATGGAGGGAATTCTGGGTTAACAAAATGTAAATTTCATTCCACGAGAACGTCTCAGTGCCCTGCACAGGAACAAAAGAGTCCTGTGATGCTCTGCGTCCAGGAGCTGCTGCTGCCATGATCTGTGTCCACCACCATTGTCTAATAGGAACAGGAGAGAGCGACTCTCCCTGCCCCCCACTCCCACCTCCCCACCAAGGTTCCTTACCCAGAATCACACCGTTGGGCTCCTCCGGGGGCTGCCACACAATCCGCACCGCAGTAAGCCTCACTTCAGGGAACACCAGCCGCACGGGGGGACCTGGGGCTGAAGGAAAACACAGAGAGAGTTCTGAGGTCAGCCCGTGCTCTGATGACAGCGTGCTTCTCCTTGTGGCGGTCCCACCTTGTCACTTTTTAATCCATGTTTAAAAAATTAATCCACCCTTCTAAAAACAATTTCTTTATTTATGTGTATGTGTCTGTGATGTCTGCTGTGTGTGTACAGCTGTCTGTCTGGGGAGGCCGGAAGGAGGCATCAGGTCTCCTGGAGCTGGAAGTACAGGCAGTCGTGAGCTGTGCTGCCCCATGTGGGTACCGGGAATTGAACACCAGGAGAACAGCAAGCATTCTTAGCTGCTGAGTCATCTCTCCAGTCCCTTATTCTTTATTTTATATCTGACCTTTTATGTGGGTTTTAGGGAACTGAACTCAGGTCCTCAAGCCTATTCAGCAGGTGCTTTGCTGATTGTGTCATCGTCCCAGGCCATGTTTTCAATAAAGGGTTTCTGGGTCCTCAATGACTCCAAGCGACTCCCCAATGATTCTGAAAAACACACTTTATCTTGAACCCTGACCATCTGGTTTAGAAAACCATGCTTAGAAAGTATACTTGCGTAAGGGTATGCATAGGTATATATTCATACGGCAACGCTAGTCAGAGGGCCACCTAAGACTTTGAAGTAAGCATTCTACTAACCAGACACCTTCACTGGCTTTGACACTGTAGAGCGGGCAACTATGATGGTTCGTACTGTCAACTTGATGGAATCTACAGTCACCAGGGAGACACACCTCTCCATGTCTGTAGGGTTTCCCAATTGGGTTAACTGAGGTGAGAAGACCCATTCTGAGTATGGGTGACCCCCATCCCACTGGCTGGGGTCCTGGGCTGAATAAAAAGAAGAAGGTGAGCTGATATCTCTCTCTGCTTCCTGACTGTGGATGTCATGTGACCAGCTGCTTCATGCTCCTGCTGCCATGCCTTCCCCGCCATGATGGTCTGTGTGTCCTGGAGCTGTGAGCCGGGTAAACCATCCTGCCCGAAGCTGCTTTTGTTAGGTATTTGGCTATAGCCACAACAGGGCCAATATAAGGTATCCCTTCACCCCCACCCCACAACCACCAACAATTGTGAAGCACGCTGACAATCAAGGCTTCCTGGCCTATGTCTGCCTCACCTCACCTGCCCTGTCTTAGACACATAAGAGGTGATGCTCACAGATGCGTATAATACTTCTTCTGTGTGGTTCAGCACACCGGCAGTTTAAAGTGCAATTATGTCTTGTGGAATGATTGAATAATAGGGTCTTAGCCCTCAGAAAATATATTTGCTTAAATGGATAGGCAAGTCAGTGTGTGGCCAGTGAGAGAGCTTCTCGTCGGACTTAATCATGGATTGATTCCCACGCCACGGCTAAGAGCAACCGAAGCGGAATGTGGGGAATGTCCATTCTGGGCGGGTGAGTTTGGATGTGTGTAATGATACCGACACATGGGCGAAATAAATGTCCAAAGGAGGCCACAGGCTTGAACGTCAGGACTAATTCATAATATCAATGTGACATAGCAATGACCTTCTGAGCCGTCCCTGAGGCTCAACAGATTGCGTCAAAATGGACAGAGAAGACATGTTTGCATAAATAATACAGCGATAAAAGAAAACAATCATTGCCTGACTACATGTGTCCTTTAGAAGAATAATGGCAGTGGACATTGAGGGACTGTTTTGAAAACATCTCTACTGTCTTTTCATAGGACTAAGCTGAAGCGTGCACACATGGACGACTGGTGCAGCCTGCAGCTAATGTGGCTCATTACCGATTTCCCCTGCCCCCCCAGCCCACTCACTGCCTTGGGGAAAGTTGAAAGATAATCCCACGGAAGCCATGATGATTGTGACTATCAGCGTGACAGGATCTAGAATCAACTATGACACAGACCTCTGGGCACGTCTGTGAGAGATCTTCTGGATTAGGTTAACAGAGGCGGGAAGGCTCATCCTAAGTATGACTGACACCATTCCATGAGTTGGTGTCACACACACTGAATAAAAAGGAGAGCACCAGCGTCCATCTCTCTCTGCTTCCTGACTGTGATTGCCATATGACCAGCTGCCTCCTGTCCCAGCCACCATGCCTTCCATGACGGACTGTGTATCCTCAAACTGTGAGCCCCAATCAACCCCCCTCCATAAAAGCTACTTCTCAGGTATGTGGTCATAGCAATGAGAGAAGTAATACAGAGCCAAGGCCAGATCCACACGCTGTGTGAAGAAGGGGGACGGGGTTCTTTGAATGGAGCAAATAGAGTTGTAGCTCGTTATCCATTCCAAGAAGATGCTTAAACAACCCTGTTGTTGTTTCTGTCCTGTCAGACACTTGCGATCCCGAGGTGGGTGTTTTTGCAGATCGTATTTTCCCCCTGACATATTCATTACGGCCTGTTTAATAACGAGCCTGTGAAGGAGCTAACCTTTAAGTGTTCGACATCTGCAAAGTGGAAAAACATATTTACCGATGATTTAGACTTCCATAAAAACAAAGCCAACAGCATGTGCTTGTTACGCAAACCTGGAAGCACTAGAGCCTGGGGACCCCTGGGTGCTGTCAAACATGCTGCTCTCTGTGCAGGAACATGCAATTAGCGATCTGAATGCAAATGGTGAGACCCGTTAACCTTATGAGAATGGACACTGGTCCAGTGCAGAGTTTTATCTACATCTGTAGAGCTGCTACTAACTGGATGGGCTCACATTTTATAACCTTGCCCATGCCTACAGCATAGTCAGGCTTGAGATTCTGCACAATCCATAATCAGGTTGTAAACTCTCTCCGGGCTCAAATTGGCCACGTAAATGCCAAGTGACTGGAAAACAATTTTGTTTTGTTTCCCTCAACTGGAAAAAAAAAAAAGAAAGTGGTTGAAAATTCACATTAAAAACAACTGCAGTCCAAATGGTTTGGATTGGAAAACTAAGGCAGAAGGCATCAGGGCCAGCCATGTACTCACTGTCATCTTTGGTGCGCTCCAGGATGAGGGGCGAGCTAGGGACTCCGTTCCCGATCCGGGTGAAGGCCAGCACCTGCAGCTCATACACCACGAACTTGCGCAGGCCAGCCAGCAGGGCCGACTGCGTGTGGTTCCCTCGCACCACGTGGCTTCTGGGCTCTGGATCCAGGTCTTTGGCACAGTACAGAATCTGAAGCATCAACACACACATGCAGATGGTTACAGCTAAGTGTGCGCTCGGAAGGGGACTTCTTGTGCACAGGGTACCAGCTCAGAACTAACCGACGAGGACAACCCAACCGTGGTTTCTCCACAAGGGCAGCTGCATTGAGGGAGTTTTGGATCTCATTTCTATTCACTGGCATCAAGGGGGAAGGCGGCCATGAGGCAACTAGACTTTAGAAGAATGGCTGGAGTCACACAGCTCTGCCTACAGCTTGGAGATTTGGCTGCCTGGACACAGTTTGGCAAAATCTGAGGCTCTCAACTATAGCTATGCCAAATGCTCTACTGAAGCATAGGCTTGGTCTTGGGCTTAGGCTTCTTGCTTCCTATAAATAGAGCTTGGGACTCTGTAAGGGTCCTAGACTTGCCCCTAGGTCATAGGGATGAACTGAGATGTGCTCCTTCAGGGCCTCCTCCTTCTCTCCTCTGTCCTCCCTCTAAGCTCACATTGTTTCCCCCCCCCCCCAGGCGGAGGCCATTTGTTTGTTTCCCAGCTTCCCAGACCCGAAACAATCACACAGAAATGATTTTAATTATAATACTGTTTGGCCAGTAGCTTAACCATATTTCTACCTACCTCTTACATCTTAAATTAACCCATTTCTATTATTCTGTGTATTACCATGAGGCTCATGGTTTATTGGTAAGGTTCCAGGGCATCTGTCTCCTTTGGCAGCTATATGGTGTCTCACTGACTCCACCTACTCTCTCTATATATCTTTTCTAGCCTGGCTATATTCTGTTAAGCCATTGGCTGAAAGCAGATTCTTTATTAACCAATGTCAATACATATACAGAAGGACTTCCTACATCCCTCCCCACCCCCAGAACTGTTCTCCAAGACAAGTGATCTATAGGTCTTAAGAGAGGGCCACTGGGCAGACATTTGGAACGAGCAAGGAAGCATTTCCTCGTGGGAACCAGGAGATGCAGTGTGGAGCTTTGTCCACTGAACGTACCCAACAGGACTGCTGTGCAGCAGGAGACTTGCCAGTGTTGGGCTTCCTTATACACTCTGGATTGCTACGTTCCTGAAGAGAGCCATTAGAATACTTATGGAGAGGGAATGCAGATGAGCAGGCCAGAGGCAAGCAGTTGGGATTTAAGGACACAAAGATAACCTGGCCTGGTGGGTAAGCATCTCATTCAGCACTTCACAAGACTAGGCAGGAAGACTGCTATGAGTTCAAGGTCAGTTGCTACATAGTGCATTCAAGGTCAGCCCGAATTACAGTGGCTGATAATAAATACGTATTCCCCACCAGCCCCTAAAGCAGAGAAAAGCCATAAAAAACAAAAACAGTTACTGAAAGATGAGAAGAGAATGCCTAAAATCCATTGAGGATATATGGAAGGTATTTTGTTGTTATTGTACTAGCAACTGAATCCAGAGACTCATAAAAGCCAGACAAGCAAGTGGTCATCAAGCCACACACCAGCCCCTCACTGGGGGATTCTAGGCAGGGGCTCTACCACTGAGTCACACCCCAGCCCCTCACTGGGGGTTTCTAGGCAGGTGCTCTACCACTGAGCCACACTCCAGCCCCTCACTGGGGGATTCTAGACAGGTGCTCTACCACTGAGCCACACTCCAGCCCCTCACTGGGGGATTCTAGGCAGGGGCTCTACCACTGAGCCACACCCCAGCCCCTCACTGGGGGATTCTAGACAGGTGCTCTACCACTGAGCCACACTCCAGCCCCTCACTGGGGGATTCTAGACAGGTCTTCCACTGTTCCAGTCCAACTGCTCATCCCATGAGAGCATCATCACATTAGTGACGATATCCAGAGAAACCCATTGTGCTGCTTGGGAGACTGGAACTAGAGACAGAGACAGAGAATTGCGCTGGTCACCTCTGAGAGATGAGAAAGAAATAGGCAGTTTTGAAGAGTCTGGGTAGCAGCGCAGAAGACGGCACCGGGAGAAGTTAGGGTAAGTCCGACTCTAGCAGAGGACAGCCCTGCCTAGATCCACGACAAATCAGCACTCTGAAGAAGCAGAGACTGTTAGGGAATGCCATTTTCAGCTGTGTGATTTTTGTTTACACTGCATTTGTTTGACTCTGTGAAGCTGTGATTCTTTACCTGTCTAAAATACCTGATGGTCTAATAAAGAGCTGGACAGCCAATAGTGAGGCAGGAGCAAGAACAGGCGGGGCTGCAGGCAGAGGGTAGAAACAGAAGGAGAAATCTGGGAGGAGAGAAGAAGAGCAACAACAGAACGAGGGGAGGAGAACAACGGGGGCCAGCCACCCAGCTACACAGCAGGCCACGGAGAAAGAAGTAAAGAAAGGTGTACAGAAATAGAGAAAGATAAAAGTCCAGAGCAAAAAAGGTTGACGGGTTAACATAAGATAAGAAAAGCTGGCAAGAAACAAGCCAAGCTAAGGCCAGGCTTCATAACTAAGAATAAGCCTCTGTGTATGATTTATTTGAGAGCTGAGTGGTGGGTCCTTCAAAAAGCCAAAAGAGTAAAACATCCCATGAGATCATTTCCCAGAAGCCCTTAATTTCTCCTAGTAACTCTGGGAAGTGACCACTGCGGTCATTTTCACTTGACAGTAGGTGACAGAAGATGCTGCATTCATTCATAGTCAAGGATGCAGGGCATCTTAGCCAGAGCAGGCAGAGCCAGGGCCTGGCTTGCTGGTCAGGGTCCCATTCGCTTTGCTTCCTGACTGATGCCTGGAAAGCACTTCTGGTTCATCCTTCCCAGATAAGACAGCTGATGACATCAGGAACTGGCGAGGGACAGACCCATGGCCCCATCCCACCAGTCCCAAAGGTAGAACACAGTCACCATAAACGTGTACCTTGTAGCCCAGGATGAGCCCATTCTGGTCCTGCTCAGGGACTGAAGCCCATGTCAGTAGGATCTGGGTGGAGCTCACAGCCTCCGCAGACACATTTTCAGGAGCAGCTGAAGGGACTGCAAAAGAACATGTCACATGATTGGCACCAGCTGTCTCCAGCCCTCTATGAATGGAGGGGCATTTACACACACACACACACACACAGAGACAGACAGACAGACAGACACACACACACACACACACAAACACACAGAGACACACACATACCCCATCATGCTGTCCTTGAAACAGCAGTGGTTCTGAGCATTCTGTCAATCATATAAGCCTGCAGGTGCATAGCACACATGTAAATCTCTTTAATATGAGCAACAAATTCTGTAAATCCTGGGTATTTAGAACTCAATTCTACCTGAGCCCAGCCAGCAAGAAAATGCTCTCCGTCTGTTTCCAGTAATAACTTAAAGAGCTGCAGGCTTTTGCTTCAAATAGGAATTCCTCAATATCAGATGGATACTAGCTCACTGAGACTGCCCAACATGAAGGCCCGTAAGGGTTGGACAGAGGAGGTGGATGGGGGGTGATGGACAGAGGACCAGACCCTGGGGATGATGTTTTCTGTGTATGGGTGGGGGACACAAGGGGAGCCCTGTCTCATAATGTGTCTCAGGTTCCTGAGCATAACCCCTTGTTATCAGAAGCAGGTGTTATTTGTGCCTTTCTGCAGATAAACAGAGAACTAGGGTGGATCTGCTTGTTTGTCCTATGTGTTCAGTGCTGGGGATGGAACTGGGGGCCTCACGCATGCTCAGCAAGCGCTCTACTACTGGGCTGCAGTCCTGCATCTGGAAATCTAAGGCTGAAGAAAGTAACATTTTATTATAGTTATTATAGGGTGTGTGTGTGTGCGTGCGCACACACACGAGCACACATGTACAAGCAGAGACCAGAAGTCAACCATGGTTTTTTGTTCCTTAGTCATAATCCACTTTATTTTTTGAAAGAAGTCCTGTCAATGGCCTGGAGGCTCACATATTAATCTAGGCTAGGGGGCCACCGATCCATAAGCCTAAATGATCCTCCTGTCTCCACCTCCCCAACTCTGGGATTGCACTGTGGACTACAACATATAGCTTTTATTTTTAAAGATTGATTTATTATGTATATAGTGTTCTGACTCCATGTATCCTTGCAGGCCAGAAGAGGGCACCAGATCTCATTACAGATGGTTGTGAGTTACCATGTGGTTGCTGGAAATTGAACTCAGGACCTCTGGAAGAGCAGCCAGTGCTCCTCTGAGTCATCTCTCCAGTTCCCAACATCTAGCTTTTAACAAGGGTTTGCTGCTCTAACTCAGGTCCTAACTCAGCTACTTTATTGACTGAGCCATCATCCTGGCCTTATTATCTGTTTTTGAGATGGGACTTGCTATATGTCAGTCTGGCCTGCAACTCACAATCCAGGCTGGCCTCAAAAAATCTTCCTATCTCCCTTCCCATTCCATTTCATTTAAAGAACTGTTTTGTTACAGGATTGTTCAAGAGGCAGTCCTTGTGGTTTTTGACCCTTGTGTATAGAATGCAGTTCTCCTACCTTCGGGCAATCTTGCCTCATTTGGTTTTCTTTGTTGGCACTGACTGTCTTGATGGACGTTCAGGAATCCAACACAATGTGAATATGAGGAGCAATGAACTTCACAGACAAGTTTTTTTCCTCTTCTACAGTCCATCTACTCTGGGACCTATGGGCCACATGTGTCCCGCAATAGCTATGAATGTAGTCCAACACGTTTGTAGACGGCAATATGTCCTAATGTCGAGATGCTGGACACTCTATCAGATAAATCACCACTGCTTCAGGAATTTGCTTCTGGATCTGTTTCCATGTCAAAGCCGCCCACACAGGAGAGGATGGAGCAGGGATAATTCTACAGTGGTCAGATGATGCACTGCTTAAAAGGGTATCTGGACAGAGGAGAAGGCTCCCTTGGACGTGGGCCTCAAGGTCACACCCTGTCCCAAGGCTTCACTGCAGAAGAAGGGGTGCATATTTTAAGGTCGTCACATCTTTGCTTTATGACAGAGCTTGGGCACCTGTCTTTGCAGTGCTGTGTGGGGTGGGCCGCTCTGCTCACGAGGCAAGAAACCTTTGTAGGCACTACAGGCATGTAAAGACAGTGCTACAGGAAGGCTTTGGCATGAGCAACGGGGGCATCAGAGGCTGCCAAGGACCCAGGACAGAGCCTCCCGTAGAGTACAGGTGCATGGACACCTGGACCCAGGCTCAGGATTCCAGAACTGTGAGGGAACACGCTTGTTACTCAAGCTGCCAATTGAGATGTTTCCTTTTATCATGTATGTTTATGTGTGCACATGTGCACAAGTGTGTTTGCATTTGTACATATGTGTGTGTGTGTAAGCCAGAGTTCAACTTTGGATAGCACTTCTCAGGCAGTGTCCATCTTGGTTTTTTGAGATAAGGTCTCTCTCTTTTACCTGGGCCTTGCTGATTTAGTATGTGGACTGGCCAGCGAGGCTCAGGGAGCCTCCTATCTCCATCTCCCTAGAGCTGAAATTACAGGTGCACACCACTGTGTCTGGCTTTTCTACCTGGGTTCTGGAGTTTGAACTCGGGTCCCATATTTCCACAGTCAACGTTTTACCAAATGAGCTGCCTCCCCAACCTCTAATGAAAACATCCAGACAAACTACCATTACCCGTAAAGGCCTTAGACAATTGTTGAGCTGGATTAGGTCAATGCTATAGCCAGCAGGGCCTATAGAAAGAGAAGGGGGACAGAGGAAAGGAGGCTCCCATTCAAGTCATAGGCTAACAGGGCAAGCTACTGGGATGACACTGGGTATGGGGTGGCATCAACTTTTGCCTCTTTCTCCACCTCAGGGAATCTTCCTATAAGGGAAATCATGGCAGAAATTTCTGGCTATTCACCCTGAGAAACGCGAGCTTCCTGTCCAGCCCCACAGAGGTGGCATCTTGCTGCTTCCCTCCTAGATACATGAAGAACCCTCTTGTAACCACTCAACCTCTGATCACAAGCCAGGACATCCTCAAATGTGTCTTTGATTATGTCCCCAAATAAGAAAGTTGGATGTGTGCACCCTCAACCCGTGCTCTAAGGGAGCCCGATAAACTCATGGATTCCCCAAGCTGAACTTAGGTGGAATCATCACTTTGGTTTGTGGGTGATGCGCGGTCTGGGATGAGCGATGTTTGTTGCTGTTTCCCTAAAAGGCATTAATGTGACAATCACCGATGACTTGACTCGGTTCTCAGAAGTATGGGACTTGTCTATGCCAGAAACCTTGCAGCCACATCTTGCTGTGCTCTACCTGTAGGGGCTCCCTGGGGACCTCAAATGCTACTATGGCTTTGTCTGGAAAATGGCCTACATAGACGCTTACTTTACTTTAGTTTTGAAAAAAATGATAAAACAGTACCTTGACCCACTAAGGACGAAGGAGTTGCTATCGTTACAAGCACGGAAGCCTGCCATTTATCAGACTCCATTTCCTGACTTGATTTAAAATAAGATTGCAAATCCCCAACATGTATGCCTGCTACATTTGTTCTGTGTTCCAAAAACTGTCCTTGTCTGTAAAGAGAGAGAGGCCATCGTCATAGCAACCCAATTGGTCCACCTCTTGGACCCCTACCTGTTTTCCTGTAAGTCTAATCTTGGCAGCTCTAAGCGCCCACTTCTCACTACAGACCCTCAAATCACTGTTGATTTTCTCAAATGTGGTAATGCTAGCATTCACTCACAGGAGGCCTGGCTGCATCCACAAAGAGCCAGGGCAGCCTGGTTGGTGACTTAGTGCTGAGCTTTGAACCTTGCTGTTTCCTACCTGGAGAGAGCCTGCTGGGTAGGGCTGTTAGGAACAGGAAATGACATATTGCTACACTGAAATTTCAGCTAATTCAAATTCTCCTGAGACAAAGTCTACCATTTTTTTTAAGATGCGAAGAATTGTACCCATTATCTGTTCTGAGGTACAATTCACTTCTTTTCCAATTTATCTTAAGTTCTGATATATTCTTAGAAATTCCCCTTCCGTCAAAACCAAAATTGTCCAGCATGCCTGTTTTCTCTTTCTCCATCTGTTTTTCTCTTCGGGGACATCTCCGCGCTGTTCACCACTGCTCCTTGTGGTGCTTCTCTAGAGTTCTTAGTTCTTATTTATCTTTATAATATGTCACAGGATGTCACAGAACCCATTAGACCACACTTCAAACTATTATTAAACTGCATTTAAAACTGTTCAAAAAGTAGTTCAAATTGTTTGGTTTTGTTGCTAACCAGACCCTTTGGGGCATTTCTGCAGATTATAAGATTATTCTTTATTAAGATTATTTTTTTAATGTGTGTGTACGTGTGCACACATGCAAACATATTTGTGGGTAGGACTTCACATGCCATAGCATGCATGTGACGGTCAGAGGACAGACAGCCTGTAGCAATCATTCCCTCTATTCTGCGGGTCCTGGGGATGGAACCCAGGTTGTCAGGCTTGGCAGCGAGTGCCTTTATCTGATGAGCCATCTTGCTGGCCCTGGTGACATTTTTAAGTCCCGGGAAAGATTGACTGAGACTGTTTAGACAGAGGTCAGTGGCTTTGAGTTCCTCCCCAGCTCACTCCACTGCACACTCCCCATGCCACAGGGCCAGCTCCTGAAATCAGCCCCTGTGACTCTGTGCCAAATGAGAATGATGAGCAATGCCCATCAGGATGGCTCTCTCTACCAGGAAGGGTAAGTGATAGGTTTTGATGGAGCCACAGATGTTAGTGAGTCAAACCCACATAACAGGGACTGGGGCTATAGCTGAGTTCATAGAGAGCTTAACCAAGCCTGGATGAAAGCCCAAGGTCTGACCTCTAGCACTGCAGAAACTGAGTGTGATGTTAATCCACCCGTTATCCCAAGCACCAGGAAGAGAGACAAGAAGATCAGAAGTTCAAGGTCATCCTCAGCTATGCAGAGAGTTCAAAGCTAGCCTGGGCTACATGAGAATCTGTCTCAAAAAAAGCGGGGTGGTGGGGGGGAGAAATGAATAAAATAAAGAGTCTAAAACTGCTACAACTGCCCAAGGGAGGAGGCTCCCACGGCAGGAGGCTGGCAGAGTCCCCCAGGGCCATCACCACTGCAGTGGCACCCACCCAACAGTCTCCAGGTGTGTGCTATAGCCCGTGACACAGGATCCACCTGTTTCCACTGATTTCATCACATACAGAGCTGTCATCAAGGTGGAAGCGCACACCCACCGCTAGTCACTTCCATTCCTCCCAAACCTCCTTTAGGCTAACACAGTTGGTCTATCCCCGGCTCTATAGATTTGTTTGCACTGGGCATTTCAGGTCATGACACCATGTACATGTGGCATTTTGCATCTGACCTCTTTCACTGAATTCTTTTTTCAAGGCACACCTTCATCAGTGCAAGCCTAGGAGTCCCATTCTTTTTATTCTCGACTTCCCCCTTCGTATGGACATACTTCAACTTTTCCTTTATTCCTTCATCAGCTGATGGACAAGTGGGTTCTTGCTACTTTTTGCCGTGAACACTCATGGACACGTTCTGGTCAACATGTGTGTTCAGTTTTCTTGGGTGTTGGGACAGCTAATATCAGTTGTCAACTTGACAGCATCTCGAATCACCCATGAGACTCTGGGGCACGCTTGTGAAGGACTGTCTTGATTAGATTAGCCTGTGTCCATGCCTGTGAGGATTGGCTAGATTGCGATTTTTCATTTAAGAGTTTGCAGAATGCCAACTGCTGCCCAATGTATAAAAGCTCTGATTCCTCTCCACCCTCGCAAACATTCGCTATGCTGTGTTTCTTATTTCAACCTTCTTAGGGGTAAGAAGTGACATCTCCACAGGACTTTGATTCCTCACCCCCAGCATCCATGGATTCCAGGCTGACCCTCCTGTCCCTGTCTAGGAGTCGATGGCTAGGTCCTCAAGAGATTAGTGAAGAGCTGAGGAGATGACTTCAGTCAATACAGTGCTTGTGTTCCACTGAGGACCTGAGTTTGAGTCTCAGTACTCATGTTTTGTTTTTAAAACAGTGGACTGGAGAGATGGCTCAGCAGTTAAGAGCACCGGTTGCCCTTCCAGAGGGCTCAGGTTCAATTCCTAGAACCAACTAGCAGTTTCCAACTCTCTATAACTTCAGTCCCAGGGGATCTGATGCCCTTTTCTGGACTCGGCAGGTATCAGGCACACAAGACACACAAGCAGACAAAACACCTATACACATAAGGGGGAAAATGCCAGGTGTGGTAACTTTTAATTGTAACCCCATTTCTTGGGATGCTGAGACAGAAAGAGCCTCAGTGTCCACTGGCTAGCCAGTCCAGTGTAATCGGTGAGCTCTGTGTCAATGAGAGACCTTGTCTCTGAGGAGGCTGACCTCTGACCTCCACCATGTGCATGCACATGTGTACCTGCACCTATGCACACAGACATGCACACATATGAACAAATTACCAGGGAGGAACCACAGCAGCTACTCCAGCACAGTTCTTGCTGCTATGGGCAATTTCCTTGTTTTTCTTTTGTGTCCGTGGATAAATTTAAAACTTCAAAAACTACTATTTATCTATAGCTTTCTCGTATTGAAAGCTTTGTTTCTTCAAATAAATATTTTATTGGTCTGCCTATTTCTGGGTTTAAAACTGTCTCCAGAACCCTTCCTTATCACACACATTCAGCCGAGGAAGATGGAAGAGTTTTAAAGTGTCCACGTGGTTATAGCCACGTGTGCCTGCATCTTTTTTTGCTGATCTAGTAAAAGCTACAGTTGGAGGAGAGCCCTGACTGCTCTCGGCAAGCCCCTCTTTAAATCCTGTTCACCATGGAGGTGGCTCTTCAGGGACACTCACTGGGGACTGCTGTATTCCCATACACACACTGTGCAATCAGCGTTCCTTATGACTGAGGTGTGCCTCTGCCCGAAGAGTGTTTGCTCTAGGTCTCATCTCTGTGTATAAACTGAGCATGGCGGGTGTGTACCTGTAATTCTACTTGTGACTGATCCCATGGTGTACCAGAGCCTGGATCCTTGAATGAATAGCCACCAACAAACAGGAGCCCCATCTCAGGTCCAAAAGAATGAGACATCAACCGCCACTGTGCTGAGCCTTTTGGGGGATGGGGTGGGGTGGGGTGGGTCCACTTCTCACCTCAGCCAGCCCCCTGCACATCCTGTCTATATTCATTCATAAAGAGCAGGGCCTGATGCCTAGTCTATTAAAGATGTCACATAGGGAAATTTCCACTTCTTGCTTTTAGTTATTGGTAATGAATATTATCATTAACTTGAAAAAAATCATAAAATAAGTCCAACACCTGTTAAAATTCAAAGACATGGCTGTGAGTAGGCGATAACTGATATAGGCTGCCAACTCGACACTTCTAGGAGTTAAGAGCCTGGCTAAGCCCACCTGGGAAGGATTGTCTCTAGTGGTTGGTCTCCAGCCATGACTATGAAGGACTGGGTTAACTTGATTGGGTTAAGTAAGATGGGAAGGACCACTTAGGAGGCAGCATCATTCCCTGGTTGGGGGCTTGGACAGTATGTAAAGCAGAAAGTGCCCTGGACACCAGCATTCATGACTGTGCTCTCTGCTTCCTGACTGTGGCTACAATGTGAGCAGTCACTTCATGTTCCTGTCCCCATACCGCAAACTGAGAAACAAAATGTAACACCTTATTCCTTTAAGTTGCGTTTGTCAGCGAGTTTTATCACAGCAGGAGGGAAAAAACAAAAATACTAAGACAGTGGGACATAGCCTGTCTAGGCCAGGGTTAGGAATGCGCCAACTCAGACACAGGTGAGACATAGAGACTGTTATCCAGGGATGTGCAAACCTAGGGCCACCAAACTCATCTATCCCGAGACAAGAGATGACCTTGTCTCTGTAGCTGCATTACCTCCCTCTCACCTGACTCCCGTGTGCGACCCCGCACTAGCTCACTCCAGGGGCCAGCCCCAATGGCGTTGAAGGCCTGCATCCGCAGTTCGTACTCCGTCCACTCCTCCAGCTCCTCGATGGTCAGCTCCCTCTCCAGTCGGTCGTTGACAACTTGGGCCAGCACTGAGGATGGTTGGTCTGAACGCCAGTACTTCACCCTGTAGCCCACAGACTCGGGGTTCCCATTGTATTGGGAATCGGGCAGGGGCTGGCAATGAATGACAGGTTGGCATGAGTGGACACCTCTTAACTGTCACCTTTGAAGGTCTTCAAGAATAAACCCATTCTATGGGGCCAACTCCACGAAAAGCATTTTCTTAGGTGAATTTCTCTAGAACTCTCTAGAGTGTGTGCATGCACAGACATGTGGGTCGTATGCATGTGTACATGTCCATATCATGTGCTTGTAGCAGCCAGAGGTTGAGGTTGTGTGTCTTCCTCTACCGTTATTCACTGTAATTTTTGAGGCAGGCTCTCTCATTGAAACTGGAGATCACTGACTTGGTAAGACTAGCTGGCCAGCAAGCTCCAGGGAATCCTCCTGTCTCCACTCCTCAGTGCGAGGATAACAGGTGGGCGCCCTAATGTCTGGCTGTTTATGTGGGTACTGGGGGTCTGAATTCAGGTCCTCATGCTTGTGTAACAGGCACCTGACCTACTGAGCCACATTCCCCTAGCCTCCTCCCTGCAGCTTTCTGGTCTACCCTCCCTGAAACTTTTCTTCTGTTAATTCAACAAAATTCTTTTAGTGACTTTCGCCAGAAGTAATTTCCCTTGACATAGTTTGGCTTAAGTTTGAGGAAAATATGTTCTGATTAAACATTGGACTGGCTCTCTTATGAATATCGAGTATTGGTTCTCTGTTGACCAAGCTTAAGGACTTAGAGATCCTACACTTAGTATTCTCCATGCTCTTTCAGGAAAGAGCACCCCAAGTTCCAAGAAGAGAACAAGCGATGCTACCAATGAATAAGAAATTGGGGCCACTCTGTGATCACTAATTGTGCAATGTAATACTTTGTAGTTTAACAATTGAATTGACTTTGATGACGGAAACAGCCCGAGTGTGGTATGGCTAAACTGATTTTCCCAGACAAGTCAGGAAGGTGCAGCCAGTGGCTCCCACCCCACAGCTTCCAACTCACCACCCAGCGTAGGCGCAGGCTGGTCTCACTGGCTGTTCGGACGGAGATGCTGGTTGGAGCCACGTCAGGTGGGGCCTGCAGGGTCTGGATGACCCGGGATGACTGGCTGAAGGGGCTGGGACCTACGATGTTCACTTGCCTCATTCGAAACCTGGAGGTAGAACCATGAACCAGAGTTATTTCCAAGCAAAAGGCAACAGAACGGAACACGGCCTTCTCGGGTGCTCCTCACATACGTGTCTTCCCATATCACAGAGGCCAGCACTCACAGACACCTACCTGTGTTGGTGAAGAATGCAGATGCCATCTATGGCCTCTGTGATGGGTGGTGGCGTATACTGTCAATTTGACAGGATCTAGAATCATCTGAAAGGCAGGCCTCTGGGCATGCCTGCAGGGTTATCATAATTATATTACCCGAGGTGGGAAAACCTGCCCCCTGTGAGTGGCACTGACCCCTGATTGGGACTGGGACTGTGGGAGTGGGGAAAAGAGATCAGCATGCATCCACTGATTCTACTTCCTGCTGCTGGGTGTCACATGACCCGCTGCTTCACTCTCCTGCTAGATTAGCTCCCCACTACCTTGGCCTGCACTCTTGAATCAGAGTCGGAACAAACCCTTCCTTTCTTAAGCTGCTTTTCTTGGGATGTTTTATGACAGCAATAGCAAAAACAAGAAGCCCTTTTCCTTAATAGCCTCCAGAGAATGGTCTCATGTGACTCAGTATGATTTAGTTCCCAAGTGAAGCAGATTTGATGGAGCTGAAGGGTAGAAATTTAAATGGTCAGTTGCCATTGGCTGACTCAAATTCAGGGTAACCTTAGGGGATTAAGGTCATTCAACAGAGCCCAATGTCACAATGTTGCCACCAAACACAGTTTTGGAAGTCCAGTGTTTGGAATGGCCAAGGGCATTGCCATAGTCCATGCGTATCCTGATGTGTAGCAGAGTGGAAAGTGAACATGCGGCCTTCAGTCAATCAGAATTATTTCTACTTCCTTATAATGTAAGAGCCATGGGTATGCTAAGCAAAAGTGTTCTACCTCTGAGACATACCCTAGCTCCTCACCTGGGGGTCCTAGGCAGGTGCTCTACCACTGAGCCACACCCCAGCCCCTCACGGGGGGGGGGGGTTCTAGGCAGGTGCTCTACCACTGAGTCACACCTCAGCCCTTCACTGGGGGATTCTAGACAGGTGCTCTACCACTGAGCCACATCCTAGCCCCTCACTGGGGTATTCTAGGCATGTACTCTACCACTGAGTCACACCCCAGCCCCTCACTGGGGGATTCTAGGCAGGTGCTCTACCACTGAGCCACACCCTAGCCCCTCACTGGGGGATTCTAGGCATGTACTCTACCACTGAGTCACACCCCAGCCCCTTACTGGGGGATTCTAGGCAGGGGCTCTACTGTTGAGCCACACCCCAGCTCTATTTTAACTTTTGAGATAGAGACTTGATATATTGCCTGGCCTGACCTTAAACCCATTCTGTAGCTCATGAAGGCCTTGAAATTGCAATCCTCCTGCCTCAGCCTCCTCAGTAGCTGCTATGACAGGCCTGTACCACCAAACCTGGTTGTGTCTTCTTTCTCTATAAATTATCCAAGCTGAATCCACATATAACAAAAACCATAAGTAAGGACACATAATGCTTCTTTCAGAGGTCTCCTAAATTAATGTAAATTTAAGACAGGGGTATTGCTTTCCTCTCACAGTTTCCGATCTTTCGGATAACTACACAGCCACATGTAATTGTACAGTCAAGTCTTGAATCCTAGGGGCTCATCGAAGCTACATGTTTTTCTCTTAAGGATTGAGTATATGCATCTTGACTCATCTGTTATAATCTTAGGATGAGTGTTCAAATGAATAGACTCAAAAACATCTCTCTCATTAGGCTCTTAAAAAAATTCTAACTTTGGTATTGTACCGAATAAATGCTCTTCATGAAGACGTAATTTCACCTCTCACTCTTTGAAATACTCATTCTTACTCCCTCATTCCCCCAATTATACGGAATGTATCCATCCCGGCAGAACAATGACATTATCAAACTCAACATCTGGTGATAACTGGAAATTTCATCTCTCGCGCTGATGTTCCGGGAACCGATAGCATCGCTAACAGCTCATGAACACCCTACCCTTTGTGAAGGCTGGGGATTTACTGCCAGGGTAAGTGGCAGGATCTGGAAGCAAAAGGTTAAATGCCATGTTAAGCACTTGATTAGTGAGAAGAGCAACTCCAGGGTCATGGAAGGGAGAAGCAGAATGGGGTGCCTGGGACATCGGCTTTGTTAGGAGTCCGCAGCCTGCGGCTCCTGGTTATCTCCTGACTGCTATAGCGAGCCCTTTCTGCAGTGCGCTTGACGGAAACACCCGGGCAGCCTAACATCTGGCCATACTCTTGGAACTATACTCAAACTGTGAATCTTGCTTAAGGCTTTTATGTATGCACTGTTATTGCCACTTATAGAACTCCCCGTGCATGTGTTGTGTATGTGTTATATGCATGTGTGTGTGTGTGTGCCTATATGTTCTGATGCACCAACATGGGTGCACATGTGGAACTCACAGGTTGGCATAGGATGTCTTTCTCCATCATTTTCCACCTTATTTTCCGAGACAGGGTCTCTCACTGAACCTGGATCTAACCACTTCAGCCAGATGGGCTGGCTAGAAAGCCCCAGTGCCGGGATTATAGGCATGGACCATAGTCCCAAGGCAGGTTTCATGGGCTCCTGGGAATGCAAGCAAACTCAGGCCCTCACACTTGTAAAGCAAACCCTCACCAGCTGAGCCATCTCCCCAGCCCTCTGCCTAAAGAATTCTATCTTCCACGACATCTGGTTTCTCATAGCACTAACATACCCAGCAGCAACCCCTTCCCGTGGTTCTCACCTGTAGTGTGTGTAAGGTGTGAGGTTTGGAATCTCCAGCATCTGGGCATCAGGCTCATTCTCTTCCTCATAGAGGGTGATCCACTCTTCCTCATCCCCAATGGCGCCGACCTGTGGAGAAGGGATCCTGAGATGGACTGGGCTCACCATGGTGACCAGGGCTGCATGGTATTCTGTACGCAGCTCCCTGGGTATGATGGGCTGAGCACAGCCACTAAATATCACACGCCTGGGAGCTACTGGTTCCTACACACACACCCCTCCTGTCATGGAGTTTTGGGCTTCTGTTTTTCTCAGTGCACATGACATCCGGGAAGGTTCTAGTTCAAAACTCAGTCAAGAACTTGGCCTCAAGAGGGCCCCCTGTGGCTCTGATTCTGGGTGATGGGCAGGGCCATCCCATTGCCTTGTTCTCTTCTCACCTGACAAGTAGGAGAGGCTCAGAGAGCGAGACTCAGCCAGGACCCCAGAGTGTGCAGCGATAAAGTCCCCTTCGCTAGGGTCCAGAGCCGCCCCCAGGGCACCACCTAACTTTTTACCCCCCTCCCCCGCCGAGCATGCATGCACCGCAGAGACTCCACTGGCCCCAGCATAAGGAAGCCCTTATGGAGAAGGCAGAGTTCCTGCTTGACAGCAGAGCATGCAAGCCTTGTCATGTCTGACAAAGTACCCCAGGAACTGGCAAGATGGCTCAACCAGTAAATGCCTGCTGCACAAGCATGGGACTTGAGATTTGATCCCCAGAAGCATGCATGAGGGCTGCCGAGACGGCTCAGAGTTTAAGAACCTTGTACTGCTCTCGCAAGGGTCCTGAGGCAACTCCCAGAACCCACATCAGCTCACAACCACCTGCAGCTACAGTCCCAGGGAATCTGATGCCCTCTTCTGGCCTCTAAGGGCACTGCACTCAAGTACCCATACATATACATACACACATAATATATTTTTAAGATAGGCATGGTGGCACACACTTGTAATCGTGGAGCTTGGGAGATGGAGACAGACAGATTCTTGGAGCTCCCCAACCAGTCAGCCAAGCTGAACCCATGAGCTTCATGGCTGCCCCCCAAAACAATAAAAAAAAAAAACAGAAAAACAACCCTCCCCCAAAACAAAATGAAGAGTATCCTGAAAAATTATACGTGAGTTCAACTCTGTTTTCTAAACACACACACACACACATGTATACACATGTATGTAAACACATGCACACATACACAAACACAGGGACATGCACGCTCAGATGTTTTCTCACACAGGTGAACACAAATGCATGCACACTCATGTACACACAAACGAATACACACAAACACAGGTACACACTCAGATGTATGCACATATAGGTGAACACATGTATATGCACATTTATGTGTACACACCCCCTCCACACACACACAGAAGCACCTCAGGGCAGAGCTGGCCTGAGGAACACTACTCTTTATAGACACTTGTCCCTTCCAAGTTGGTCTGTGAGGCCCCACTTGGCTGTCCCAGCATCCTCCTCTCCTGGGAACCACACATCCATGGCTTGCTCCATTAGCAATTGTACAGTCGTACTTCCTGTGACCTCTAACCTGACCCTAGTTGCTTGCCCTGCCTAGGCAAGCCCGACCACAGCTTCTCTACCCTCTTGATGCCACCCTGGCTGTCCTGGACAGAACCCAGAGGGGGCATTGCTATCTGCTGCAGCTGTGGCGCCTGTAAGAACTCCATTGACTTCTGAAGCTCCTGTGTGACCCTGGGGATCATACTATACAAACAGAGGGTGCTCCCAGAGCCAGTTCAGCCAGGATCAGTCCTACTCTGGCATTTAATACCCTGTAAGTGACTTAAATAACAGGGTAGGTCTTGTGCTCCAAGTTGGCAGGGGGCCAAGCCTTGGAGGCTGTGAGGGGCTGAGAATTCATGGTGACCTTGGTAAGCTGCAGAAATGATACAAGGGACAGAGGATAAGGAGGGGCCGGCAAGCAAGTGAGCAGCCTACTTCCTGGAGACAAGCGGAAGCAGCCTGAGATGTGGGTAGTTCAAACTAAAGTAGGAAAACCGCTGCAGAAAGGAGCTGGAGTCATAGGAGAACCACCCTTCCATTCTAGTCTCCACCCAGCGAAGCTGGATGGGGCCTAGGCATGTGCTGTACACTAATGCAAACACCTGGATACACCCTGCACAAACCTGTATGCACCTGCACATACAGGTAAGTACCCCCACACACCTGTATTCATCTGAATTGGGCAATATGCTTTTGTGCACACATGTGTACCTGTACATACCTGTGTGTGCTTATATATGTATGTATGTATCTATACACATGTACACAGTAGCATCTATATACCTATATTAACCTGTACACATGCAAATACCTTCACACAGCTTTATGCACCTGCACACACCCGAATTCACCTGAACATGACTGTATACATGTGTGTACCCATGTATGTACTCACATATACCTGTGTGTATTTTTATATGTATGTATGCATGTATGTATTCACACATGTAAACAGTGGCATACACTTATATATATCTTTATGCACCTGTACACATAGGTAAGTACCTGTACACACCTGTATTCACCTGAACATTACTGTATACATGTGTGCACACATGTATGTACCCCCACACAACTGTATTTATATATGTATGTATCCACACACGTGGCATACACTTATGTATACCTGTATGCATCTGCACACATGTGCACACCTGCATACAATTGTGTGAATCTGCACAGTACACACCAGTTCACAGTGCTCTGTGCACCACAGCCAAAGGGTAAAATTGAGGCACATATCCCCAGATGAAAAAGAAGCATTATTTTGTCATGAAGAGGCATGGGGCACTAGCATGGGCACTTGCTTTTATGTGGACAGACTTCAGAAGCATTGTTCTGGGTAGAAGCCTGTCCCCAAGCCCTCATAACATAAGGGCCTCCTTTAGGAAATGACAGAGGTGGGGGTGGGTGGGAGGGATGCAAAGGTGGAGCAGGAGGCAAGCAGGGGTGGGGTGCTAGGAAGCGGGAGGGAAGCTCCTGGAGATAAGTTTCATGTGCTGAGACTCAGTGGGAGAAGGAGAAAAACATTCTGAATCTTCTACCTTGGGAATGGGCCTCTTTAAAACAGCAAATTTTGTGTTCTGTGTATCTCATCTCGATTTGTAAAAGAAGTATTGAAATTTAAGGTGGGATGCTGTCCAAAAACACCTGGTAGAGAAAGAGCTGGAGGTCAGCGTGGCTAATGAGCAGCTGGGACTCTGCGCAGGAGCAAGGCAGCTGAACTAGGCCAATGGAGGGAAAGATGTGGCCACCTGTGAGGCTGGGACAGGAAAGCACTCCCAACCACCATGAATCTCGGTAGCTCTGGAAGTCTAGCCCCTATTTCTGCCACCTGCACTCTGCAGAGAGGGTCACTGCTGTGCTTTCCCACCCAGATCCTCTGTGGCCAAGTGAGGGGCAGCAGATGAATAAAGGTTAATTGATCCTCCAAGTCCCAGCAGCGTGACTGAATGCTCCTTTCTCTGCCCGGCTCTGTCCTCCAGCCCCATCTTTGCAAACCCTCCTTGAGCGGAGGCTGGTCGTAGGCACGCTCTGGGTCCTTCTTGGTTCAGGCATATCCACCTAGGGCTAGGTGCTTCCCTGACTCTGTGGGCAGCTCCAGCACTGGCCTCACATAATAAGATGGCTTCTGGACATAAATGCTGCTCCAGGGGCTGCATGGATCAGGGTAGTGGCTCTGGGCTCAGGGCCATCCATTCATCACGTGACCAAGAGGATTGGAAGAGAAGCTCAACCTTTGAGCTGCTACTCAGAAGAGAGGATGAGGTGTGGTTGGCTGGTGGACGGGCAGGAAGACTGACTGGAAGACAGGACACTCTACTCAGCTGTTTTCATTGAGTGTAAGGATCCTGCTCCTCCATCGACAAAGATCAAGCTTCATGCTACAGGGGCTGAAGCCAGCAGGACAGGACCACGGGTCCCTACTTCTCCCCTTAAGTCAGACAGTGCTGCGGAAGATAGATCTTCCCTTTTACAGCCCCTGCCCCATGCTACCACTGTCTTATTGCTGGTGTCTACAATGCCAGCTATGGAGGTATGTCTGGTTCATTTCTGGTCTTCCATTCTGCTGAGCTCAATATAGGATATCAAGGCTCCAAGCAAGCCAGTTGAGATAACGGAATATGACTGAGGTATGACCCACACATCCCTGACCTTTCCCTCCTGCCAGGTCCCCTTTCTGCAGGTTTCTGACTTGGAGATGGGACAGGTGACTGACAGGCCCAGGTGGGTCCCATCTCTCTGTCTGGCTCTGCCTGCCATAGTCCCCAAATCACTGTGTGAAGGCAGCACGCGGCCTTAAGCACATGTGTCCATGCAAAGCTCTCTACTCTGATTCAGATGTCTGCTCCTTCTCCTGTTTTCTCTAGGCAACTGCCAGCCCCTTCCAGCAGCTTCCTTGCACTGCCTCTACTTTCCTGCTCCCTCTCTGGAAGCCTCCACAAGCACCCTCCCTGGCTTTGTTGCTTCTGGAAGCCTCTATAGATGGCTGCCTCTGCCCCCGTCTCCCTCTTCTGAAGACAGCATGGACGGCTCTTCTACTCTGACCAAGCAGAGGGTGTGTGATGTCCCCATCCTGAGCACTCATCCACCTCCCAGCTACCTGACAGGGCCAGCTCATGGTTCTCAGATATACTATGTGTCGAAACTCATTTGCTCACCAAAGAGGGGAGGGACCCGGCAGGATGATAAAATAGGTTTGGAGGAGAATATGGCTCAAAATCTGTAGCATCAGTAGAAGAAAGAATGTCCAGGCTGGAGAGATGGCTCAGTTAGTAAAGTACCCACTACATAAATATGAGGACCTCGGTTTGATCTTTGGGGATCTAGGTAAAAGAGTCAGAGATGCGGAATGGCATGTGCCTGTAATCCCAGAGCTAGGGAGGGGGAGACACAAGGATCCTTGCTGTCCAGTCAGCTTAGTCTAATCGGTGAGTGCCATACTCAGGAGAGACCCTGTCTCAAAAGATAAGGTGGAGACTTGACCTCTGGCCTCAGTATGCCTGTTCATACAAACACCCCTAAATATGAACATACAAATATACAATGACAGAAGATAAAGATGTTAGAAAGAAAGCCGGTTACCAGAGTTGCCCAACCCTACCCTGGAGCTTAGCGACTTCACAAATTAGTGTCTGATGTGATGGCATCTAGCCAATTAACACCCAAGAAATCAGATTTCTATAAAGCTTGACAGCCAGCAAACAGCCTATCAAACAAGGCTCCACTCGCTACTCTGTAAAATTGAGCCCACAGGACAAATATGGCCTCTTTCTTGTTTTTGTTGATAAAGTTTTTTGGAGCAATGGTTTGTATGTTGCTCATCTCTGTGATTCCATGGCAGAGATACATAGATCATCTCTCCAGGAGCCAGCCCTTTAGTGGAAAAGCATCCACCCTGCTTGAGCATGCTTCCCAGAGGAACAAGGCAAACGTCACTGTTATTATTGCTACTCATATGTAAGTATGGGGTCTCACTTTCCACTGTACCCCATTGCTTTCTCTGGGGTCCTGTGTAAAAGTTGGTATTCATCCATGTTTGTTTAACGTGCTAATAATCGTGTGAATGATTTTTAAAAACCAGCACAAAATGTGGGCTAGCTGGTATGGAACACCATTTGGGTAAGACACATTCTTACCCAATCCACCAGAACTCGGCAAGAATCTTACATCCCTACGACAGAAAGTTTACATCTTTTTCTGAGGAGACCAGGATTCTTTAATTCTTGCCTGGCTCCTCTGGCTCAGCAAACTTCCAGGCCATCACACTAGAGTGTTCTAGAAGAAGTAAGAAGTGACTGGCTACTACCAGAACACAGGACCCAGAGTGAGTCAGGGCTCTAAAGATAAAACAAATTGACGCTCCCCCGGGGAAGCTGGGATTTAAAGGCTTTCTTGCCTTTCTCTGAAAGCCAACAAACAGCCCTTTACAAGGCTTATTATAGAAGCTGAAATGGCCACATTTCAAAGGCCACTCGTCAGGGCAGGTCCTTTATTGCATTAAGGAGTGCACAGTCCCTCCAAGGAGGTGACAAGCTCCTCCAGAAGGGCCATGGCTTACCTGCCACCGTGTCTAGTCTGCCCTGGGCACCAGCAGCCCGGAAGCAGGACCCATTTGGGCATGTGCTTTCATTTAACGACTAAAAGTCTCAGAGGCCGCCACTCCTGCCAAGCCGAGTTTTCACACAAGCTGGGTTGTGAGCATGAGAAACGTTTCTCTAGTCAGATGGGCTTCTGGGAAGTTTGGGGGGAACCGATGGGCCTGTGCAGAACTTTGAATACCCCCGCTAGGGGAATTCGGGGTCTGCTCGACACCCCACACCCCCAGGACTTCAGTGGTTACTCCAAGGACAGTCATTAACTTCATCCCAGAGGCCCCACACAGATGGAGAGGAGGGCATGAGGAGGAAAAACTGACAAGGGGGCAGCTGTCCTTCCCTTCAGAGCCCAGCAGAGGGAAGACATTCCAGAACTCAGTGGAAACCTGCCAGCCCCACGCACCCTGCCTGGCTGAAACTCCTGTTGTCAGCAGGAAAACTTGCAACTTCGCAGATACTCAGACCCTGTGACTGGTGCGGAATGGTGTCCCTGTGCCTGAGCCAAGTGCAGCTCCCCCAAATGAGGGGTGCTGGAGGGCATGGAGGTAGAGGGACAGATGGGGCTGGCACTTCTGGCAAAAGCACAGCCCAACCAGGAAGGAACTAGAGGCTTGGGGAGGCCCAAAGGCCACTTTCCCGAGCAGATCCGGAACTCTTGCAAGCTAATGAGTTGTTAAGGGGATTCTCCTTAGCCCTCGATTGATCTCCGCTGGCTGGCAAGGAGGCTGCCTGCTCTGAGAAGGGCAGGGTTTGGGCAGCCCTTCCCCACTAGTTCGTGGCTGCCTCTTTCTGCAGTGTAGTGTAGTTCCCTCTTGTTTCCTGTTTTGCAATTAAATCCCCCTCTCTCTTTCTTTTCTCTCTCTTCCCCCTCTCTCACACATAACACTCATTCTGTGTTTGTATTCACGACTGTGCATGCAAATACCCATATACACACACATATGTAATTGTACATATGTGTGAATGAGGCCAGAGGTCAACCTGGGGTGACTCTCCTCAGGCAGCTGCCCCACCTTGTTTGTTTTCTTCCTTCCTTTTTTTTTTTTGTAGATTTACTTATTTTCCATGTTTCATAGTTTTTCATTTGTGTACATATGAGCACTGTTTGTGTGCCTGGCTCCTGTGGAGGTGACAGGGGGCGCATTGGATCCCATGGAATTGTAGCTACAGATGATTGGGAGCTGCTATGCGGGTGCTGGGAACAGAAAGAAACTGGGTCCTCTGTAGGAGCAACAAGTGCTCTTAACTGTCGAGCTATCTTCCTACACGATCCCACCTTGCTTTTAGAGGCAGGGTCTCTACCACTGAGCCACATCCTAACCCTTTTAATAAGGGCACTAACTTCATTTGACTCGTGTTCTAATTCTGCTGCAACAGTCCCACTCCTAATAGGATTCTTTCAGGGAAGGCGTCAATATATGCATTTGTTTATTATACACATCAGGTCCATAGCACCTGTCTCATGGCCCCCTACATGTGAGGTAATCTATCCACCATTATTCACAGTGTCTCTGATGAAATGGTCTCCTGCTCCTCCTTTTTCTCCCTTTAGGGGTGCAGCTCTCCCTCAGAATCCCCTCTCCAGAAGGAGATTCCCAGTCTTCCCTACATACACCACTTCCTGGGTTTGGGAATTAGGGGCCTCTAATGCTGAGCCCCAGCAGCACAGACAAAGGGACAGACTTGAACGTCCCTGGAGTCAGTCCTGCCATCTCGACTCCATGACTGGCTTGTGTTTATTTCACAGGGGTGGGCCCTGCATAGCTACCAGAGATGCTTTTCTTACCAGGTCTGCCGCTCTAATAGCAACAAGGAGGCCTCCCAAGACACGGGGGGTTTGTGGTACTGCCTCTAAATCCAGAGAATGTTGACAAAGACCTCTGCTTCACCACAGGGAAGAAAAACCCCATGGGAGAGGCTTGAACTCCACATCCAAACTTATCAGCGTGAAAGTCCGCAGGCTGCCCTGAGATGCCATAAAGCAAGGGATGATAAAGTCACCCCAAAACATGATCAGAAGGCCCTCTGAGGACAAAGTGAGTGATGGCCAGAAAGCTAGCCCCCCAATACGCCGGGTCCACTTGACCTACAGGACAGCCCAGCTGTGCTGCACAGATTGCTGTGGTGAAGGATGTTATTCTCTACTGTGGTCTTAGGGTGGTGGGAGCTGCCACCACTACTGCTGGGCAGCCTCGTGTCCTGTGAGGAATGCATCATAATTCGGTTGTCTGGGAAATGGTCATGACTTCAAACCTGTCACATGGTTGTTCCTGGATGCTCGTGACTTTATAGCCATTGCGAACTCCAAACTACTGGCAGAGACCACCACAGATGCTACCATCGCTGTCCCTACATTGCTTCCCTGGTCTCACCCGCCATCTCCTCTGGAAACCACAGTGATGGCTCTGGCCCATTTGCCCCTCTCCTCCAACTCCTGATAAAGGGATGTTGGAAAAATAAAGTTCCCTTTCGGTGCCGCTTAGCCCAAGATATGCTGGTCTCCCAGTTCTAGGATAAGAAGCTGGGAATGTTAGAGCATGCCTGTCATCCCACTGGGGTGGTTGAGGCAGGAGAATGACTAAGTTTGAGGCCATCCAGAACTACATCATGGGTTTAAGGCTTGCTGTGCAAGCACGAGAGCCAAGTTTGGATCCCCAGCACTCCTATCAACAGACTGGTGTGGCCGTACGTGCCCCTCTCACCCAAGTGATGGGGACTAGGGGGTCAGAGACTTGGTAGGATTGGGGATCAGAGACATTAGGATCCCTGAGGCTTGCTGGCTGCAAACTCTGACAAGAAATGATGAGCTCCGAGTTCAGCAAGAGATCGTGTGTCAAGAGAATAAGGCAGAGAAGGGAAGGGGGCCCTGATGTCTTCCTGTGTGTGTTCATGGGTACTTGATGCCATCTGTGTGTGCATATATGAACACACAGAGAGAGAGAGAGAGAGAGAGAGAGAGAGAGAGAGAGAGAGAGAGAGAGAGAGATCTGAAAAAAAAAAACATAAGAAAACATACCACCATTACCACCAACAGGTGCCTGGCACTTCCCTCCTTCTGAGCCTCTCCTCTCACACCCCTGCCCACCTGGGATGTCCTCTTCCTGCTGTAATATGGGCCTCTCTCAGGTCCTAACCATAGCCTCACCTCCTCCAGGAGTCTTCTCTGATAGAACCAATCAACCACTCACTTGCCTTCTCGGATTGTGCCAGCAACATCTCCCCATGTGCACCCTGTCCAGGCTCACTGAGAACGGTTGTCTTCTCTACAAAACCTCTGAGTTCCTGCAGGGAGTGTGTGCATGGGGGCTGAGCACCTGGGACCAGAAATATCCCAGCCACCCTGGTCCTCTGCTCTGTAGCATGAGCAACAGATTTGATAAACCATCAAATCTACCAAACAGTTGGTGCTCACTAAATGCTTTCTGGGTGTAAGGCAGCAAGGGATGAATGACAGAAATGAATTAAAGATCCAGCGACCAGCAAAATGAAGCACCTAGACAGATCTAAAGCAAAAGAATCAGTGTGACAGGATCAGGGCACAGGACGGTCCTCAAAGTGGCAGGGGATGCTGACCCTGGTGATGGTGAAATGTGCAGTGTGTATGTGGGTGTGTATATGTGGTGTGCATGCATGTGGTATATATGTGTGTATGAGCAGTCTATATGTGGTATGTTTATTGTGGTATGTATAGTATGTATATGTATATTCTATGAGTGGTGTGTGTGGTGTATGTATGAGTGGAATGTGTATGTGGTGTGTGTGTATGTTTGTATGTTTAGGGATGTGTATGTGTAGTATGCACATACTTGTATTTATTTGTGGATGTGCATATGTACGTGTGCACATAGATGAGAAGGCCAAAGACTCCTCTACCATTCTCTACCTTAATTTCTGAGTCAGCATCTCTGCCTGAACCTGGAGTTGCTTGATTCTGCTAGACTGGGCCAACAAGCCCTTGGGATCCCTAGCCTCTGCCTCTTCAGCAATGGGACCAGTGGAGTGTGCTACCCAGTGGGCTTTATTGTGGGTGCGGGGATCCTCAAGCTTGCGCAGCAGGCACTGTACCGACTAAGCAGTTTCCAAGAGTCCCCATAATAGGAACTGAAATGATCTGATGATAGATTAACAAGCAGAAAGGTCGGGTTCATACTCTGCACGACTTCCAGATTTGCTCTGCTGGCCAAGGTGCACGACAAGAAGTCATTGCAAGGGTGTCATTACAGACAATCACACAAACAATAAAGATTTGGAAATATCTGTGTGTTTCATCGTCACCTGTCACCATAGACCCCAACTGCAGAGGGGAGGCAACATGTTAGAGCCAAAGACGAAACCGCCTCTGCAGATGTACGCCCATCACTGGGCTATTGCTGAAGGGCCCATTAGAGCCACTGATGGCTTTCCTCCATACACGCACCAGACAACTGGAAAATAATGTCACTCTTCCTATTAGGAAAGAGGAGTTCAGTGTTGGTGGGGGTTTGCTACAACCGCAATGCTGACAGAGGCTTCTCTAAGGGCCCACAGTAGCCTAGACATCTTCCACAGTGGGGAAGAGATAGTCTGGGTGGGGTCAGATATGCTATGCAGAGCCTGAAGAGGAGCTGAGAGGGTGTGGCCCGTGGAGTCTGTCACCTTCAAAGTGATAGATAGCCAGAGATGTAAGAGCCTCCTTAAAGGAGGAGCTCTCCTTTGTCAGAGAGGCTGCTCTGTCCCCAGGTGGCACTTGTGATGTGATCCATCTGCTGGCTCAGCAGGGGCTCCCTGGCACTTGCCTTGTGCATATGTCTCAGTGTGAGGTCATGGCCAACACCTGGATGGCAAGGGTCCTGGTCTCACCCAGCTAACACCTCCAAGAAGACAAGGACAGTAACCACATGACAGAAATACAGAAGGGATGGTGAGGTGGATTGTGGGTAAAGTGCCTACTGTGTAAGTGAGTTCAAATTCCCAGCACTTGCATAAAAGCTGGCCATGTTAGCATGTACCTGTAATCTTTGTGCTACAATGAGGAGATGGGATAGCGAGAAAAGCAAATTCCCAGACATTTCTAGACCTGCTACATAAACAAACCAGTGATAAACAAGAGACTGTGTCTCAAACAAGATGGAAGGCCAGGACCAAAGCCTGAGGCTGTCCTCTGACCATCACATACATGCCATGCCTCCACACACACCCTCCACAAAGACCATAAAGATAATAAGAAGTGCAGGACATTAACGTGCTTGTGGAGCTATGAGAACCGCTGGGCTTTGAAGCACCCTTGCTGCCCAGTGCACTGTTTTTAAACTTCCATCAACTCTGAAAGAGTAAAACATCCCCCAAACAGATACACTGGGCAGGAGAGATGGTTCTGTCAATAGAGTGTGTGCTGGAAACTCATGAGGACCTGATTCTGGGTCTGCAGAACCCATGTCCAAAGCTAGATGTCACAGCACATGCCAGCAACTCCAGAGGCGGGGAGGCAGATCCCTGGAGGGTACCGGCCAGACAGTCTAGCCAGCTGGTGAGCTCCAGGTTCAGAGAGAGACCATCTCAAAAAAGACCTCTCAAGTCTACTTCTGCTCCCGTATGTTCACACACACACACACACACACACACACAGAGAGAGAGAGAGAGAGAGAGAGAGAGAGAGAGAGAGAGCAAGTAAGCAAGCAAACCAAAATGCCTGTTAGTTCAGAAGGGGTTAGACATCATAACCCCAACCCATAGAGAAATTAATGGACAAGGAGAATGTTCTGAATACACCTGACCTATAGAGCACCACAGCTTAGCTTGGCCCTCATTAGCCATGCTCAGGACACCTACACTGGCCTACACTTGGACAATGCCATTTAATGCAGTCTATTTTCATAGTAAAGTATTGACTAGCTCATATATATATACTATATATATATATAGTATATATATACTCACTCGATCATGATGGAACACAGAACTACCATATAGAAAAGGCTGGCCACATGGTGCGCTACAGAGAACAGCTTTTGTTGCAGAGTGGAGCTGAGATATTATGAATTGAACTCTAGCACTGTCCACACATACAGAGGGAATTATCATTAGTTGGGGACTGTCTGTATATACATGGGAACCATGGCAACCTCTGCTCATGGTGACCCTTGCCAAGAGGCCTTGGCATCTGTTTCTTCTATGAGTCTCTATACCCTCTGACGGATGCTGGGAAGATTATTGTCTTGTCTCTGGTGTCTGAGTCCTGGGCCTAGACAGTGCTTAGCTACTGTGGCTAGAAGCAGGAGAGGATCCACAGAGTCTAGCATAGGGTACAAGAGAGATGCCCAGGTTGGAACTCTCAGCTACACACTGGCCTTCAGTCTCCTGGCTGTGTAGGCAGAAGGCAGAAGGGAATGCCCTGCCTAGGAACAGAAACTTTTAATAGAGGCACACATGCTCAGCTGTCGACCAGGCTTGCCCTGGAAATCACCCCTAGTGTGTATGTATCGCGAGAGGCTTCAGATAAAATGGCTTGTTAGGTAAATGGAAAATCCTACACACCCAGTGATGCGTCCTTTAACCAAAGCAGCATGCAGAAACACAAAGTGCCACCTGTGGCCTTCCATCCATCAGCCTCCATCCAATCTAGTTCCTGGAACCTGCCGAGCACACATGGAAGACACATAGCATTTCCTCGTGCCCTGGTGTCCCCCAGGCATGAGTCACTTCAATGGGAATGGCTAATGACACTCTGGGCAACCTGTACGTGTCACCTGTGAGGCCACTGGGGCCACACGATATCTCCATCTCCGCTGTTCCTTAGTTACCAGGAGACCAGCATGGAACAGATTCGTGTTTTATTTTATTAGCCCATAACGCTCTCTAAAACAGCTCCTTTTAAAGAAAATGGCTACTATTATGCACAAATAAGCACTTAGTGGGTTTCCCCCACCCCATCAGGGCTTTCCATTTTCAGAACGGAAACAGTTTTGTCTGTACCCAAAGTGTTACCGAGAGCGTCTTCATTACCGACAATCCTGCCCCAAGCAGCCTTCGCAGGAGTCGGGCAGCCATTCTGGCTATTAGAGCGCAGCGAATGGCCGTGTGCAGCAGGGGCTGAGGGAGGGCAAGGAAGCAAGGGGTGGGGAGAGGGTGGCCAAGGACAACAGGTACCGCTGCCAACTGCAGGGAAAACGTGGGGAGAGCGGCTTTGCTCCATCTGCAGCCAGAGGTTACTAACTAAGCGACGCATTACAGAACCAGACATACCCACCAAAGCTGCTGCTTTTTATTTTTTTAAACCCATATCTGAGCATCAACACTACAAGGGCCGTATAAGGGGCTTTTCCAACAGCAAGCATCTTTCATCCCATAATTCATGGAGGATAACTGAAGTCAAAAACCTCAGTATGTGGGGCTGGGGAGATGGTTACGAGTAAGGGGATTCCTGGGAACATGAGAAGACCTGAGTCTAATCCCCAGAACACACGTAAAAGGAAGCAGGGCATGGTGGTGCATGTTGTGGTCCCAGCACTGGGGAAATGGAGGTCCTAAGGAGGACCCATCCCTAAGTGGATCCCTAAGGCTCCCTGGCCAGTCAGCCGACCCTAATTTAGCAAGCTCTAGATTGAGGGAGAGACCCAATCTCAAAAAATGAGGAGGAACGTGGTAGAGAAAGACACCAGATGTTGTCTCTGGCCTCTAGTCTTTTGCACATATGTACACACTCACCTGTGCACATGTGAACACGTTCGCAGGCATGCACACATACAAACCAAAAAATAATGGCAACAAAAGCATTGGTTCGCGGTTTTAGAAAGTAGTCGGGATGTAAGCGAAACTTAATTCAAAGATGCACTGGGAAGTGGGAGGCATGGAAGTGGAATGGAGGTTGCACTGCACACGCTGGCCTGAGAGGATGTGCCGGTCTTCAGTCCTGGCTGCTGCTTGGGGGAGGCCAGGGAGCCTGGACATTCAGCTCTGGGTCATTCCCTTCTGAGCCATCCACAGCCCTAGATAGTTTGGCCTGCTCCTCCCTCCATGCTCCTCTAGCAGCCTAGGCAGTCTTTGGTGTGTGTGTGTGTGTGTATGTTAATGCATGTGTGTGTTAATACATATATGTGTGTGCTAGTTCATGTGTGTGAAACGGGTGTGTATGCCTTGCATGTGTGTGTACAGGTAAATATGCACACATGTACATGTATAAGTGAAGGCAAGTGGTAACCCCGGTTATTGTTACTTGGGAACTGTCCACCTCGTTGTTTTTGAGATAGGGTCTCACTGGCCTGGAACTCACCAAGTAGGCTAGGCTCGTAGCCAACAAACCCCAGGGCTCTGGATGTCTCCAGCACTGAGATTACAAACCTGTACCTCATATCTAGCTTTAAATAAAAAAACAAGCATGGATCTAGGGACAGGAAACTCAGGTTCTCATACTTGTAAGGCAAGCGCTTTACAGACCAGGCCGTCTTCCCCAGGCCCTGGCAAACCTTTCTACCCTCACCCCTGCTTTCACACTGTGGACTCCTTCTCTCTAGGTTGGCCATCTTGACTTAGTTTTCAGCCACTTACTAAATGATCACAAGGTCATCTCAGGAGCTGGTGTGCTTGGAAGGGTGAGCATGAATAGCCATCTTCAGGCAAACACATCCCACTGCCAGCAAGACCTACTCCTGCCCCTTGGTGAGCTTGTTCCAGCTCTGGGTAATAAATGAATGGCTTCTCTTCCAAAAGGCAGAACTGCTTTGTGTGGAGGCCAATGATGGGCAAGGGGATGCTCTGTGCACTGTAGGCTTAGCAGGTGCCACTGTGATCAACCCACACTCCCAACACGCGCCTGCCAGAGAAAGAGAACGGCAGCAAGCCTGTCTCATTCTTAGCTCCAAGTTCTGTCCTCATCCTCCACCTTCCAAACTTTCTGTGGATGCTCACAGTGTGACCCTAGGCCAGTGATTTAACACTGGGTCTTCGTTGGAAATATGGACAGGTTGGGCAGGGCGCTGGAATGGAGCCCCAGACCTTCGCTGCTGTATTGTCTCCTCCTGTCTTCTGCAGAGGCTGAGGCATCCTACAGGCTGGGTCTCCTCTGAGAGCCACACCTGTCCCTCATGTTATCCTTCGGCAAAAATGAAGACGTTCTAAAGAGGGGTGCTGGGAAATGGCTTAGTGGGTAACGTGCCTGCTGGGCGAACATGGGGATCCACAACACCCATGTGAAAGAAGCCGGGTGTGGCAGTGTGCCCCTGTGACCTCAGTGCTGGGGAGGCAGAAACAGGCAGATCCCCAGCAATTGCTAGCTAGTCAGTCTAGCTGAAATGGCAAGCCCTGGGTCCAGAGACCTTGCCTCTGAAAACACTGAAATGACTGACGAAGACTTCCCAACATTAACCTCCAGCCTCTGCGTGTGCCCACATGGGACATGTACAAATGCACACACCAGATGTGAGCACGAACACACAGAGAGATATGTGAGCATGCACACAGAGAGACAGAGAAAGAGAGATTCTAAAGAGATACCTGTGCCCCTCCCTTTATCTATCTGACTATTAAAACAACGGTTTCTGTTATGGAATAATCTTTTTGTTTACTGTGAAGATGTGTCACTCTGATTGGTTTAATAAAAAGCTGAATGGTCAATAGCTAGGCAGAATTTCTAGTCACAGAGGATGCTGGGAAGAAGAAGGTGGAGACACAGAGCAAGCAGGATGGGCAGTACAGAGATGAGATAATAAAGCCACGAGGAAGAACATAAATGAACAGAAATGGGTTCATTTAAGTTATCAGTTATAAGAGCCAGTTAGAAACAAGCCTAAGCTATTGGCTGAGCTTTCATAATTAATAATAAGTTTCTGTGACTGACTACAGGCTTCCAAGGAATTGAAATTTCCTCAGGAGTCCTTCGCTGGGAGAAGTAAAAGGGGGAAGCCTGGGCCAGCCTGACAGGGAGCTTGTCTCCCAGAAAGAGGTTTTATACAGTCTGAGAACTATTCAGATCTCCTTGCAGGAGAGGCTGGGGCCCTGACCATGCTGACTGGGACTGCCTAGCTATGTGGATCTCTTGCCCTCATTTATAATCCAAATCCCATGTCAGAACCTCAGAGATGAACTGGGGGGAGGGCTGGATCTCTTTATTCCCAATATGGCCCTATTGAATCTCCCCCACCCCTGTCTCTCTCTTTCCACTTTCTTGTCTCTTTAGTTGAGAGAGGGTGCAAGTCTAACTTGTTAGGGCTGCCCAGGCCCATACTGTGGCCCTCACAACTCCACTAACACTCAGACAGCCTGGGCAGGGCTGTAGCCCCCTCCATTGCCTTCAGAGGAGCTGAACTCACCTCCCACTCTTTCCTGGGAAGCTTTCCAGAAGCTGCTGCTGCAAGTTTGCTCTGGAAGCTCCCAGGAAGCGTGGCCTTGTGATAATAAGTCATGGCAGTGAAAACAAAGACTTCTAGAACACTCCACTCCCAATCTCCTTTGGAGAGGCTGTGAGAGGAGCCCCAGTTTTCTGCACTATAGTGAGACACCCTCCCCGCCCCCCACGTCCCTCCCTCCCCAGCACTCTGCTGGTGGAGCCCATCCAGACGCTTAAAGAAAATGCTGTTGCTTTTGTGTGACACAAAGATCCAGCTGGGGAAAGATGCCACAGTCATGTGCACATCCCGCCCTCTGGCAGTAGCTCAGGGTCTCAAACGCCAAGGATGAGACTTGCAGCAGCTTCCTTCTAACTTCTCTTGAAATCGGTGGACCCAAAAGATCCCGAAGGTGCTTTTACAAGCCTGCCCCCTGGGATTCCGAACTAATCTGGCTGAGAACACAAACACAGAGAGCTCAGGGACCCAGTCTGAGGGGGAAAAAACTGCTGGCCATTCTGAGGCTTCAACTTTCAGACTGAAGTATTGTGGATGGAACGTGACTAACGGATATTTCAGTTCCTGCACTACAGCAGGCTGAAGGACACTACAAACCAGAAGCCACGGAGGAGCTGGATAGGAATGGCAGTCAGCCTGTTACAGCCGCTAACTCGGGAAACCAGAAGTGTGGCTGCTCTGGGGGAGGGTCTCTCTTAGCAATCAAGGGCTGGAACAAGGTCCAGGGAGGTGAACCACAGGGCCTTTGCACCGCCGAGATGAGCAAAAGGGTCCAGTCTGCCCCTTCACATTCTGCAAGCAAAACTGAGGTAAAAGAAGAAAAAGGGCCTCTGGGTGCTGGAAAAGGGAACTAATGCAGTACTCACTATAAATATGGAGTCTGCTTCTCTTCCTCCCCAGGCCTGTACTTGTGTGTGTGTGGGGGGGAGAACAAAAAAAAGATAAGCATCTCCCCATGAGTGCCCCACTTTTGGGGTCTAGAGCAAAGGTTTTCAACCCCCTTTCTTTGATAGAAAGACCCTTTCATAGAGGTCACCAAAGACCATTGGAAAATACTAATATTTATATTACGATTCCAAACAGTAGAAAAATTAGAGTTATGAAGTATCAATGAAAACAATTTTATAGTTGGGATCACCCCAACATGAGGAATTGTATCCAAGGGTCACAGCATTAGGAAGGTTGAGAACCACTGGTCTAGAGAGAGAGAATATCAAATGGTGATTTGGGGGAGAGATGTGAAAATGCTACCACTAAATCACCAAGGGTGGGAAAACCTAACCAATATGGAAAAGCAAGCAAGCAAACAAACAAAACCCAAATCCCAGTGAAACTGTCATCTCCACGCTGGAGAGGCTGAGGCAGGAAGATCATGAGTTCAAGGCTAGTCTGGGCTCTCAGAGAGAGAACCTTTTAAAGCAATGACATGACCAAAACCTAAAACAAACACAGAATAAGGAGAGTCAACTGGGGACATGGCTCAGTAGGTAAGGCTCTTGCTTGATCCCCAGAACCCTTTTAAGAAGCCAGATGTGATGGTGCATGCTTGTACTCCCAGCACGGGGAAGGCAGAGATAGGAGAATGCCTGGGAGTTGAAGGCCAACCTGCCCAGATTAATCCAGTCCAGTGAGAGATCCTGTCTCCAAACAAATAACCAAACCAAAATGGACAGTGTCCTGAAAAATGGTACCCAAGTTTGACCTCAGGCTGCCATACAAATGTGCATAAGCACACACACGCACACACACACACACGCACGCACGCATGCACACACACAAACACGGAATAAACTGTAACATTAAGGACAGAATATGTTACTATTGCTATCTATTTTTATTTATTTATTTATTTATTTATTTATTTATTTATTTATTTATTTTGGTTTTTTCGAGACAGGGTTTCTCTGTGGCTTTGGAGCCTGTCCTGGAACTAGCTCTGTAGACCAGGCTGGTCTCGAACTCACAGAGATCCGCCTGTCTCTGCCTCCTGAGTGCTGGGATTAAAGGCATGCGCCACCATCGCCCGGCTTGCTATCTATTTTTAAAAGGCAGAGATGAAGAAGCAATAGAGCTATATAAGATGTAAATATCTGTCACTGAGATTGAAAACTTATGAACAGACAAAAGGGCCGATGAGATAGGGGTCAACAGGGAATTAATTTACTGGAAACTACTTCTGAGGACATTATTTAGAGAGGAGCACAGAGAGATAAGACAAGAGAAATAGGAAGTGGATGCTGAGCAACCAAGAGGATAAAGAGAGAAGCAGTTTCTTACATCCACCAGGAGTCCCAGCAAGAGACAACAGACAGTGGAGAGGCTGCATCCAAACAGACCATGACAAAGAATTTTCCAGAGCAAATGAAGTTTTAGACTCAAAGTGTCTGATACACCCCGACTTCAGAAGCAGCCCAGGGCTGTGCAAATGTGAGGACCAGAGACTGAGTCCCAGCACTCACATGAAATCCTGATGGGCATGGGGGCCCAGTACAATCCCAGCACTCAGGAGATGGAAAGGGGGGATACTTGGGGCAAGTTAGCTAGCTAATCTAGTTGGATTAGTGAGAGACCCTGCCTTGATACAGAAAGTGGAGAACAATCCAAAAGATATCTGGTGTAAGTCTCTGGCTCCCACACTCACATGTACACCACACAGATGCACATATATTATGCATACACATGAAAAAATAACAAAAGATCCTTCTGTAGCAGGCTTTTTTGGATTGTCAACCAGATCAAGACAAGGAGACTTGTCAATTATGAATGCCTGGCCTTATCTTATAACTAGCTCTTATAACTGAATTTAACCTGTTTCTCTTCATCTAAGTTTTGTCCCAGGGCTTTTTACTTTTCTTTCATTCTATATGTCTTACTCCATGTCTATCTGGCTGGTGTCTCCCTCTCTCCCTCCTTCTCTCTCCCCTCTCTCCCATTCCTTCCTCCTATTTATTCTCTCTGTCCATCAGCCCTGCCTATCCCTCTACTGACTAGCTATTGACCATTAAGCTTTTTATTAGACCAATCAGGTACCTTAGGCAGACAAAGCAACACATCGTTGCATTGTTAAAACAGTGCAGCATCAGCAAATGTAACACATCTTTACATGGTTAAGCAAATGCAGCATAAACAATGTAACACATCTTTACATAGTTAAAGTAATATTCTGCAACATAATCAAATGTAACACATCTTTACACAGAGTAATATTTCACAACATCCTCCTAGACCTGATGTATTATAGTTAAGCTGCAGAATACAAGAGATCCCTAAGATACTAGATTACTGGCAAAGTAAGATAGGGTACGAGGTGAACTTCAACGTCAACAATAAGAATGAGGAGAAAGCGGGCTATTATCTCCAGACCTTTAGTTCCTGCACTTACAGTGCTAAACTGCCATTCAGAGGACGGCACTAAAGTAAAGATCTTTCTAGATTACCCAGTCGTACCATGGGAGAAGTTAACATTCACGGTGTTGCAACCCAGAGAACAACTAAGAGATGTAATCGAAGGAAAAGGAAATTGAACCAGGAGGAAAGACTTGGAAAAGAAATGACCAGGAAAGAGAGTGGCAAATGCACCACAAAATCTAAGCAAGTACCAACCCAGGGCCAGAGACAGTGAGTGTCACTGTCTTCAGTTGGAAAAACTACGTGGGACTGAAGTGCTGGGAATATGGTAGGCATGGGATGACTAGTACCAGACCTGGTGTTATAAACCTGTAATTCCTGCTCCTAAGGAGACAGAGAAAGGATCACAAGTTCAAGACCAAACTGGAAAGCTTACTGAGAATCTGTACCAAAATAGACAGTGAAGAGGCACAGAAACATAGTTCAATGGCAGTGCACCTCCCTAGAATCCCCCAGTGAGGGACTGGGGTGTGGCTCAGTGGTAGAGCACCTGCCTAGAATCTCCCAGTGAAGGGCTGGGGTGTGGCTCAGTGGTAGAGCCCCTCCCTAAAATCCCCCAGTGAGGGGCTGGGATGTGGCTGAGTGGTAGAGCACCTGCCTACTATACACAATTTCTTAGATATCCAAGAAGTAAATATTTTTTAAAAAGGAATAAAGATGGATAAATGGAAAGAAGAGAGAAAGGAAGAAGAAAATGAGGGAAGGACAAAAGGAAGAACAGAAGGAAGAAGAGAAGGAAGGAAAAGCTCAAAAATACATCTAAATGCATATGAGAATAGAAGTGGGGGCAGAAAATTGGGTGGAGCTTCTTCAGAACACACAAATTGGAAAAGCCTTGCTTCCTATCAAAAAACATGCCAGAGAAGACTCAGAGGTTGGACTTACTTGGACATTACCTCATTCTACATATGTGGTTCTGATGAAAATGCCCTGTGCAGACCTATAGAAGAGACATCTGGCAGCTTCTGGGAAGGGTTAGCATGCAGTTACTGTTTGATTTAGCTGTTGTAGGATATTTTATACTGTGTGAAGGTGTATTTTCTGTGATTGGTGTAATAAAAAGCTGAATGGCCCATAGCTAGGCAGGAGGTATAGGTGGGACTTCCAAACAGAGAGAAAACTCTGGAAAGAAAAAAAAATAGAGTCTCTAGACAAACATGGAGGAATCAGGATAAACAGTATGGAGATGAGGTAACAAGCCTTGTGGAAGAATGTAGATTAAAATATATGGGTTAACTAAAGTTATAAGAACTAGTTAGGATCAAGTCTAAGCTAAGGCCAAGCTCTTGTAATTAAAAACTCACCATATCATTGTCTGTGATCTGGCAGCCCAAAGAAAAATCTAACTACACTCAGCAGCCTCATGCCTGGGGTCTAATTTGAAGATTCATAGCAGCAAAAAGACAAAATGTTAAGACAAATTTCTTGGTAGAAGAATCCCTTCCTAACCCTGGTCTTGATTCTTCATTCCCTTTGACTTCTGGAACCCATGCACAGGGTGCCTCACATAGCATAGGGCTCTAGGCTAATGGCAACAAGGCTAAACACACTAAAAGAACAAGATTATTTGGTCCAAAGTCACCACAGGGGTACTTAGAAGTGGAATAGTGTCCTTGAGATGAGACCAAGGCAGAAGGAGAATCCCAGTCTGAAGAAGACCCACTTGCTATGACTGACTTTGAAGATGGGAAGGAACTCTGAGACACCCGACAAGGTGACCTTCAGTAGCTAGAATAGTCCTGCTGACAGGTAGCTTCCTACACACCAAACCTTGGGTTCCCAACATGGAACTGATTTTTACCTATATCACAGAATTCAGCTCCTCTCCAGAGTCTCCAGAGGGGGCGCTATGCTACGGGCACCATGCTTTAGCTATAAAACCCACACTAGACTTGCAACGAACTGATCTCTAATAGCATGTTCGTGTTGGGTAAGCACTCTGTGTTTGGCAGCTTGTTGATGGCAGTGGTAGAAAACACAGGCCCAACATGGAGAAGAGGCTACACAACCATAGCAGGTGAAAGCTGGGGAGATGCGGGAGCGGATAGGAAATGTACAGGTGTGGACTAGCTACTTTATCACGAGGGCAGTGAGTGCAGAAGGCCACATTCCACATAAGAACAGTAATACAAATATGGAGGTTTGTTTTTGTTGTCAAAGAGAGGGGCAGAGAGCTTGGGAGATAGGAAAGATAGTTCATTCAATAAAGTGTTTGACCCATAGAACCTAAGTTGTTTTGTTTTGTTTTTGTTTTTTTTTTTAACCTAAGCATGTCTGATACTACTTACTTGCAATCCCAGTGCTTAGGAGTTAGAGACAAGAAGACCCCTGGGGGTAGCTGGCCATTAGCCTAGACTGCTCAGTGAACCCCAAATGCATAAAAGACTCTGTCTCCAAAACCAGGTGAACAGTACCCGAGGAACAAGAGCTGAGGTTGACCTATGGCTTCTATAGGAATGCATGTATGTGTGCATTGTACACACATGTGCACCTGCACACACATCAATACATATACAATGTACTGATTCAAGTAGGCATAATTATCCACAAGATGCAGTAACAGGCAGGGAACCTAGACTTCCCAGCACATCATTTTTCTATAGCTTTGACTCTGCAATAATGTAAATAGTTACAAAGTGAAAATAAACTTAAAAAGCCCTAGCGATTTCTCTCAGGTGAAATGATTTTTTTTTCAGAATCTAACTGCTAATAAGCAAGGCAAAAGAACACAACAACTGAAATGAATGTGTCTAGTTATATACAAATTGGTGATGAAAGCGTGGATAAAAAGAATGCTGTTGGGTGATTTTTTTTTAAGCTCAGCATTTTGGCTGTGAACACAGGAGAGAATTAAACCTAAGGATAAACCCTTATGCTGCATTCAGTGGTCATGTTGATTACGCTGTTGGAATCACAGGTTTATATTCAATATAATAGTCAGGTAAAGAAAATAAGAACACGGGGGTTTCTGAAAAATGCATTTAAGGCAAATTTACTATAAGATATGAATTTAAGGATAATGGTATTTGATTTGAATTGAAAATATCACTATGACCTTATGGTGTTAAAAAAATATATGTTTCCTGGGGCTGAGAGATGTTTTAATGGCTAAGAGCAGAGGACATAGCTTCAATTTCCAGGATACACAATGGGGTCTCACAACCATCTCCAACTTCAGTTCTAGTGAACCTGACACCCTCTTCTGGCCTTCCTGAATACCAGACACATGTATGGTACATAAATGTGTATACAGGCAAAACACTCATGAACATGAAATAAGTAACTCTAACAAAAATGTTTAGTGTATTTCCTCTCCTGACCAGAAAGGTTCAGAAGCAATGACCAGATGGTAGCAATGAGCTCCCCAAGCTTTTGATGCTCAGGTTGTGATCTTCAAATGTTACTCAGCACTATTTAAAACCCAGGCTCATGTATAAACAGCTCATATGAGCTTGGACCAGGAAGGCACCATGTCCTGGGGCATTATGTATACCAGAAAATCAAATCTTCTCATGTCAAGAAATCTAAAACATGAAGGGATAAAGATGGGTGGATTTAGGGCTCAAAGAATAGCAATGGGGCAAAGGAGATTGATACCTCTGTGAGTGAAGGGCTCACCACACAAGCACAAGGACCTTAGTTTGAATCCCTAGAACCTACATAAAGCTGGACATGGTAGCATATGTCCATAATCCCTGTGTTCCCATGGACAGATAAGAGGCAGAAGAAGTTTAGGGGCTCACCTGGTGTACACAGCAGGCAAAAGAAACTGTCTCACACAAAATGAAGGAGAGGACCAAGACCTGAAACTGTCCTCTAACTTTCATGTGTGCACCATGGCATACACATACAGACACACAGACACATACATATGACTAACATAGAGCAATGAGTACAAATGCCTGGAACACACTGAATATAAAAGCATATGCTTTCACAATTGTTGCAATATTAGGAAAGAGACAAAAAAAGAAAGTAGATCTGTTTAACACTAGTAGAAGGAGGCAGTGCCTTATTTTGATAATTTATAAATGAGTGTTTTCTGCCTTCTTGGCTTTGAGAGTTTCCAAACAATGTGGGGGATTAGGGTAAGTTCCAGAGACAGAATGAGTAAAAGTTGAGAGAATGGAAAAATTTCCACTCTGAACGTTAAACAAAACAAAACAAAACAAAACAGTTCAGGTCAAAGAGCATGCATGGATGAAGAAAGAAAGCACTGATGGGGAACTGATGGAGTAGGGATCAGGAATCAGGGAGTTCATTCCCTCCTGCTGCTTTATTTAGCATAAGTTCATTCTCTTTATCTATCTCAACATGCTCAGAGAACCGAGGATATGCTGAGGACGCAGGAAGAAGAGAGGGTGATACAAAAGTGAAAGCACATTTCATCAAGGTTTTGTGATGAACTTCTGGTTCAAAGGATATAGAGGGACAGACGAGTGTTAAGTGGTATGACTAGAAGGAATCTTGCAAGGACCTCTCTAGTGTCTAGGTGCTGTCAATAGGACATGGCACTGGGAAAAAGGGCAGAAGACTTTTTGAAGAAAAAAAAAAGAGATGTAATCTATAGTGACAGAGAGAAGACAAGTGACTGCCAGTGGATGAGGGGGACTGTAAAGGAGGGGAACAAGGAGTGTGAGAATGCGTCTGGGAGCAACAGGTGTGCTTGATACTTCAGTCCACATGGAGCTTGCTCAGCAACCAGGACCAATAAACATCAAGACAGTTTTCCATAGACATTTTTCTTCTTAAAGTTTCAAAGTCTGTTTCCAACTTTTTTTGTTTCATTCACTGTTTTTTTTTTTTGATTAGGCATAAAATACAGATATACTCTTATTTTTCTTAAGTCAATAGTCTCAGCCCCAGGGATGGTTAGCTCCCATCGAATTAGTTTACACTGTGGGGATTCTATGGGCATGGTGAAACTTTTGTGCGTGTATGTATAGGATTTGCTTTCCAATTCATAGCCAGTAACCAGGAGAGACTCCTGCAGCCCAGTGCAAGAACAGTGATGAGTCACCAGGATCTAATTACATGGGAACTACTTCTAAACACCACCACTCACTGCTCACAATTTGGCTCTTCCATCTTTTCCTCTTTTATCAGAACATGGAGTTGGTGGAATGTGTGGTATTCATCCACACCAGAAGATCCTATTTACATATAGCCATCCTAGATGCCCAAGCCCACCCATGTTTATTATAGCCCCTGACACTACATTGAATCTTTTCCTTGGCCCATCCTTGGATATATATGCTAGATTTTCCCATCACTTCCTAACACTCTATGCTGTCTCCAGACATACCCTGAGGCAAGAGATCCTGCCACCCACAGATAGAATGGTTTCTTCCACAGCACAAGCTACCACTGGATGCCCCATGCCCTGAACAGCACCTGGAGACTAAGCCTGCTCTAGAAAGGCAGCTGTACCCATGATGCTCTATGCCAAACAAGCTGTACCAGTCTGGTAGCCAGTTAACTGTGAAGTAGAATTTAAAAGTCAGTCAGTTGCTATCTAACTTGGGGTACCATGCTGGAACAGCCTTGAGTTTCCTCCTTTATTTTCACTTCTGGCTACCTGATAGGGCCCTGATTTTCTCATCTTTGCCCACCCTGTCTTCAGTGTCTAATTTCATTCCTGTCTCTGCTCTTCCCCTCCATGCACACCCCCTTTTAGCCACCCTGGATTTTCTCTATGGGGACCATCAACACTCCCTCAAGGGCAGGTCCTTACCATCTGCCTATTGTGAATTCCTAGCTCCCAGGGTGTGGAAATTAACATTGGCAACTTGATAGCACCTAGAATTATCTAGGAGACAAACCTTTGGCCATGTCTGTGAGGGGGTTTCCAGAATAGAGGTGGGAAGACCCACTCTGAATGTGGGTGTCCCCACCCATGGACTGGGGTTCTGGACTAAATGAAAAGGAGAAAATGCACTGAGCATCAGTAATCACTCCTCTTGGCTTCCTGACTGTGGACTGTCTCACTGTGGCTTCCCGGCCTTTTGTGGACAGTGCTGCATTGTTATCCAGAATGAGCCTTCCTTCCTCCTTAAGCTGCTGGTCAGGCATTTTGTCGCCACCTACCTGCCCCTCCACAATCCACCTGCAGATGGCCGTCTTCCCATCATAGCCGGGTCGGAACTGGAGTGTGGCTGAGCGAGGGCTGATGTTGGAAATGACCAGGTTGGAAGGAGCACCAGGAAGGTCTAGAGGGGGTGAGAGAGTCAGGAAGAGGGTTAACTTGTGTCCCAGCTTAGGGTGGGTGCCAAGCCTGTTAGGGAGGAAACGGCTTCATAATGACTCTTCATTGCAAAAGGCGCTTGTTTACCAAGCTGGGAAAGCCAGAAGCAGTGCAGCTCCCCTCAGCAAGGCCTCACAGTGGGATCCTTCCTCTAACAGGGTTACCCGCTGCGACCCAGGCCATCTGAAGTGGCATTAGGAGACTCCTGTCTTATTCATCTCTACAGAGAGCAGATAATTAATAGGTGCTTGTTGTGCAAAGAAAGACAAGGGAACGTGATTACATCCTCCAGGCTCCTGCCCCGGCACCAAGAAAGGACTGTCTAACTTCTTTTCCCTGCTCCCGTGATGCCCCGGGAGTCAGGGTTGAGGAGGGGATGGAAATCTGTAGGTCTTAGATGTGGTTTCCAAGACAACCAAGAGCAGGTGACAGTGCAGGACTCTTTCCTGGACTCAGTTGTTCTGGGAACGCCATAGGTGGAAGGTGAGCCTGCCATCTGAGCTTTCCTGGGCTGAGGGTCACTCATACAGAGAGAACCTGCTGGACTGCTCTCTGGGAGGCCAGGCTTCCCTGCAAGTTCAACCAAGTGTTTAAAATGAGAAATTCCCAAGAGTAAGAGAACGGGTTAAAGGGAGAAAAGAAAAATAATGCCGACAAAAACTACCTTAAAAAGGCAAGACAAAGGACTGGAGGTATACCTCCGCAAGCTGCGTCCACCCACAAAGCCCTGGATCCCCAGCACTGCATAAAGCCAGGCAAGGCAGTGCACCCCTGCAGATCCAGTACTGAGGAGATGGAGGCAGAAAGATCAGAAGTTCGGACTATCCTCAGCTATACAGGAAGTTTGGGGCTAGCCTGGGATCCAGGAAACCTTGTCTCACAAAATTAAAATAAATGAATGGAACGAAACAAACAAACAAAAACAAAAACAAGATGGGGGGGGGGTCGCTCTGTGGTAGAGCACTTGCCTAGCACGCACAAGGCTCAGGGTTCTATCTCCAGGATCTAAGAGGTGGAAAGAAAGAGGCGGAGGTGGGGATGGGGAGGGGAGAGACAGGGAAAAGGGAGAAGAGGAAGGAAGAAAAAAGAAAATTAGAGAGGGAGGAACGAAAGCCTGTTTGCTGTCCTCAGGTGTCTGAGAGGCACTGTCCCAGCTTGCACGACTGGGGTATCTGAAGGCAGGTCTTGCCGCAGGATAATAAAGCCCCTTTAGTGACAGCCTACTATTGTCACAAGCAGGGTCTCTAGGACCTCAAGGGTCCTTCTGCATCTGGCTTAATGAATCTGACGCAGAAGATGTTTAAAGCGAAGGACAAGTGACTCTTCTTTCTAGTCCTTCACTCTCTGGATTCTTAAAACGCCTCTTCAGCATCTAATGGATGTAAACCTCCAGCCTGGCAGACCAAAGCCGGCTCCCCGGAAGGACTCGCTGCAGGCTCATCCTCTGGGTGCTACCGAGTGTCTCAGCTAGTTACAGGTGATCTGGCTTTAAGGCAGCTCAACAGTCTCTCTCCAGGGCGACCATCAGAGACTCACTCAGAGCAAATGCTTCCGTTTCTCTTCTGTGTCTCCCCACTACAGTTCCTAGAGACATATAGCCTGGAGACAGTAATGCCAGATGTAGAGAGACCTTCAGAGGTCAATGTACTCATTCCCTAGCAGGGATGGACAGTGTCCAGGCCACAGAACTTTGCAACCACACCAGATGTGCTTGCCCATGGTCTCCCTGGTGCCGACTCCATTTTTAACACACCAGACAGTGCCCACACCACAGCCGGTGCTACAAGTGTACTAACGATATTTCAAATCTGTAGTTTGGGTGCTATAAGTTTTATGGGACTTTGGTATTTGGGTAAAATCAGTGAGTATGGGCTGGAGAGATGGCTTAGCCAGTAAAGTGCTGGCTGTACAAGCGTGAGAGACTGAGTTCAGATTCTGAGAATATAGGGTAACAGGCCAGTGGAAAGTCATCCTGTCCCAGGCCTGTCCCCTGAACTCAGAACTTGGGAATCCCCACCCCATGACTCAGGGTTAGCAAACAATACTTCTGACCAGCTTGTACTTTTCTACCAGCTCACTGCACATATGCTCCAAAGACCCTACAGAAGCCTGCCTTTCACCCAGCCCATTGCTGTCTCTGCTCCTGCCCAAAAGGCAGCTGTCATTCTGTGGTTACCCCAACCCATCTCTTCTGTGGGGTTTGCTGCATGGTTTGATTTTGTAGTATTCCTTGCCTCCCTAGTGCCAAGATACCCCTGTGCTGGAAAACCCTTTCACAGAACCCACATACAAAGCCAGGTGTGGTGATTGACACCTATAATCTCAGTTCTAGTCTAGCCAATCAGTGGGCTCCAGGTTCAGTGAGTGCCCCTGTCTCAAAATAAGATGAAAATGGATTGAGGCAGGCACAAGATGTTGGCCTCTGGCCATCACGTGCATGTATGCACACGGGTCTACACACAGTAAATAAATAAAGAAATAAATAAATACATACATACATACATACAAAATGTTTTCAAAGGCCTCTTTCTGCAGGCTGGAGGCGTAAAGCAATGCCTTAGTGTGGTGGTCTTCCATGCATATGGGACTCATCCAGAGCAAACTCAGGAGCCTCACCTGCCAACTTACTGTGTAGCCGAGGACTGTCTTACACTCTGGATGCACACGCCTTTCCTTGGGCAACCCTTGCATTCTAAGCGTGCACCACCACACGTGGTTTGCTTGTGCAGAAACCAAACCTTGTGTGCAGTAGCTGAGCGGCAGCACCAGCCCCTCCCACACTTAATTTCAAATGTATTTCTTATTTCTCTTTCTCAAAGGCATCTACTGTCCACGTGGTCACTGGCTGTGGACCTGCAGGGTGGAAACCTTGGGCTGGGGACACCACATTTTTTGCCCCGTGGAGACCATCTCTCTCCTTCCTTTCAAATCACTTCTGCTAGTTCTCACACTCTGGAAAGAGGCACAAGGTCAGATACAGTGGAAGGCTAAGCCGAGGGTGGATCAGTATCCTTTGCCTTCCGTATGTCTCTGTAGGAGGCTAAGCCCCGCCCTCAGCTCTCCAGGCACTTGGTGAATTCTGCATGGAAATGCCACCCTATTGGAGGGTCAGAGATGACAGACACAGGCAAAGTATGCATGCTGTACCCTGCTGACCTGGGGGTACTCCGGAAGAAATGGTGGACGATGTGGTCAGGCCCACACCTGCGGCGGTCACGGCAGCCACGTCGATGGTGTAGGTGGTGAGAGATGACAGTCCACGGATCTTGTACTCGTGGGTTGTGCTGTTGAGGGTGTGTGTGAGCCGAGAGTCATTCTTCCCATACACCTCCCAGGAGATCTGATAGCCTGCGGAGACAAGGGAAGAACTGAGGCAGGACCTCCACGAGACAGGAGGGAAGCCAGCGCTCCTTGAGAATGGGGTTCTGGGACTTCAGGAGCCTGGTGCACAGACAAGAGGTGACTGATCCGCCCCTCCAGCTGCAGTGCTGTGCTTAGCTCATTCTTGTCCAATCGGGAGACATTACAGCATGGTTCCCATCTTCATTAACTGCTGTTTTCATTACCCAGAACCCCGAGTGGGTGGCTCGCTCTAGGGTCCCATCTCATGTGTGGAAACACTTTTAGTGTCTGTGTGTGTGTCTGTGTGTTTGTGTGCATGCATGCGAGCGTGCTTGTGTGTGTGGTGATTGACAGGCCATTCTTTCGGCTTTCAAAGGGAAACATTTCCTTTTACCTGTCCCTGTTTTCTCAGTTTTGCTTTGCCTCTGAGCTTTGCCCTGCTCCTTACTGAAGATGCGGTTTTCTAGGGAAAAAAATTAATTTTCCTCCCGATTCTCGTCTCAGTCTGGCGGGGCCTCGTGATCACAATTTATTCAGCCTCAGATTCCATCATGACTTGGGGCTTAGAGAAAAAAAAACCCAACTAGTGCCTGAGTCAACCCCTTTTGATGAGATTAGAGGGCGCTTAAAGTGTCTGGTAAAGAGGGGACAGTGATGGAGAGAGCTCCCGGGGTCCTCGGGCGAAGGAAAACTGCTGAGGATGCCAGCCCTTCCCTCTTTGCAGTCAATAAGCTCGGGGATATGGAAGCTCTAAGACGCATCTTAGCTCCCCTTCACTCAGATGAAAGCCATAAATAAAGTTAGAAACTGCTCTTGCGGGTGAACAGAAACTTAGAGGATGGTGCCTCGGGACTTTAATATTTTGAAAAAAAATTTAATGTCAGAATTCACCCCCTGCTCGCTGTCCCCACAGTCATCAGACAGCGTGGTAACTACCAGGTACCTTCAGGGAGACTCAGATGTTGGGGGAGGTGCAGCTGGAACAGCAAGGCAAGAAAGACCACTGGAGGGATGCTGGGGCCACGGAGGGATGCTGGGGCCATGGAGGAATGCTGGGGCCATGGAGGGATGCTGGGGCCATGGAGGGATGCTGGGGCCATGGGGAGGGAGGAGATACTGGGGCCATGGAAGTATGCTGGGGCCATGGGGAGGGAGGAGATACTGGGGCCATGGAAGGATGCTGGGGCCATGGAGGGATGCTGGGGTCATGGGGGGAGATGCTAGGGCTATGGAAGGATGCTGGGGGCATAGAGGGATGCTGGGGCCTCAGAAGAGGGGTGTGTGCTGGGACCAAGGGGGGATGCTGGGGCCATGGAGAGATGCTGGGACCACAGAGGGATACTGGGGCCATGGGGGGGGGAATTCTGGGGCTATGGGGGGATGTTGGAGCTATGGGCAGATGCTGGGGCCATGGGGGCCTTGAGGTCGCCTGAGTGCCTGAATTCCAATGGCCAGGGATGGAGCAGGTCTCTGCCTTAGGGACATGTTACATCAAACCTCACTACTCTGTGTAGTCTACCAGGGTCTCAGGCCCTAGTCCCTGCTCCCTTTTCCCCATGGTACTGGCAAGAGCTGTTCCCATGCTGTGTCTGGCTGCCACCTCCCCTCCAGTCTTACCCAATGCCAAGTCTTAGGTTCTCTTTCTTCACCTACTGCCCATACTGCAGAGTTTCCATGGACTGGGGCTAGGATCTGAGTACTCTGCACAGGTTCCACAGAGCAGTGTAAGATCTGAGCATTCTGCTTCAACTTCCATGGCTGGGTGCTAAGATCTGAGTACCCTCCGCCTGAACTGGCCTTGTCCTGTAATCAGATTGGTGACTGCCCTAATTGTCACCACAGAACCTTCATCCAGTAACTGATGGAAGCAGATGCAGAGATCCACAGCCGTGCACTGGGCTGAGCTCTGGGGGTCCAGTTGAAGAGAGGGAGGAGTAAAAGAGGTTACCATCCTGACAGGGAAACCCATGGAGACAGCTGACCTGAGCTTGTTTGTGGGAACTCATGGACTTTATACTGACAGTCAGGGAGCCTGCATGGGACTGACCTAGGCCCTCTGCATGTGGGTGACAGTTGTGTGGCTTAGTCTGTCTATGGGACCCCTGGCAGTGGGACTAGGATCTGTCCCTGGCACATGAGCTGGCTTCTGGAGCCCATTCCCCTAAGGTGGGATACCTTGCTCAGCCTTGATGTTGGCGGGGGTGGGGGGCAGGAAGCTTGGTCCTACCTTAATTTGATATGCCATGTTTTGTTGACTCTCATGGGAGGTACTGCCCTTTCTGAGGCGTGAATGTGGGGGAGTACAAAGGAGGTAGGGAGAGGAAATGGGAGGAGAGGAGTGGGTGGAAACTGTAGTTGGTATGTAAAATAAATAAATTTAATAAAAAATTTAAAAATGAATAAACGGGATAAAGCTTTTTGTAATAGGCAAAAAAACAAAACAAAACAAAACAAAAAAACAACCCAAAACAAAAAACAAAACAAACCAAAAAACTCTGACAGAGTACCCTCATTAGCGCTTTCTTTGTGGTTAATTTGAAATTTTGAAAAAAAAAAAAAAACAAACTATGCTACTTCTAACATCTGTGATGGCTGATCTTGACTGTAGATTTGATAGACTGAACTCTTCCAGGAGGCGAGTCTCTGGTGTGTCTGTGAGGGATTTTCTAGACTGTGTTAGCTGCGGTGGGGAGACCCATCCTAACACAGGTGGACTCTCTCATGGGCTGGGGTCTCAGACGGAATGAAAAAGGGAGAAAAGAAGCTGAGCCCCAGCATCCGTCTGGCTCAGCTTCCTGACTGTGGATGCCATGTGGCCTGCTGCTTCAGGCTGCATCCCTTCAACTGTAAGCCAGATTTGTTTGTCAGGTATTTGGTCCCAGCAAGAAGAAAAGTAACCAATACAGCATCGAACAATGTGTAGCCCTCGGGTTGCAACTAATTTGCAGTAAGGAAGCTACTTTTTCTTGTTTTTGACTTTTTTATTATTTACTTACTTGTTTGTTTGTTTGTTTGGAGACAGATCCCAGTAAGCATCCCAGCCTGGCCTTCAACTCACAGATTCACTTTGTTCTGCCTTCCTAGTACTAGGATTAAAGTTATGTGCCGTCTTGCTGGGCCTTTTCTCTACGTGATGGCTCAACATATAGACCTCCAAGGGAGGTCAGCATTAGGGCATCCAACGCCAGTGCTGTGAGGAGCCTGGAGCTGGAGACGAGGGCCTGAGAGGCCATGTGATCCTGCATGGAGCAGGGAGATTCAGGGCTCTGTGTGGCTGAGGCGAGGACCCACACTGCTGCTGGGCCAGTGAATTCCAGAGGGAGGGCCTGTTTCAAGCGGTATCCCAAGCATGTCACCTGGGCTACATCATGCAATCCACAGGACACACACTTGACACCGAGATATTGTTTATCTTCACTTTACTAAGAAAGAAATAAACAGGGGGTCCCAGGAACTTGCTAGAAATCAACAGCCCTGCTTCAGGGCCATCTTCTCTGTCTGTGGTCTGGACAGATTCCAACAACAACCCTGGCTCTGGCGGATTTTTTTCCTGATAAATCTTTAAACAGTGTGAGATTCCTGGCCGCTCCGAAGACCTGGGAAGGGGACTTGGCTGTGTTGAATGCTGCCACCTTGTCTTCCAGGAGGTTCTATTTGTTTAAAAGCTGCTCTTTAGCAAAAATTTACCAAACACAGCGTCTTGTTCATCACGTCAACCTGGAGCCAGAACACAGTAATTTTCAGTGTCTCCAGTAAGCACAGCACCGCTGGTGTCTGCTCGAGTCCAAATGTATTGCACTGTCTGCTCGACTCATTACCGACACAAACGGACACCAAATGGACAACTGAAGAGCTTGCTCTGGGGCTGGGGAGGTGGCGGCTCAGTGGATAAAGTGCCTGCAAGAGTTTGATCCCCGGAACCCACATTTAAAAAGCCAGATGCGGCGGCACATGCTTGTAATGCCAATCCTGGGGAGATGGAGCCAGGCAGATCCCCTGGGTACAACAGCCTGCCAGTTTAGCCTTATTTGTGAATAGTCAAGTCTCAAAAACCAAGGTGGGTAGTGTTTGGGGATCAACATTGGAGGTTGACTACTGGTCTTCATCTGTGCCCACATCAGCATACATGTGTATGTCCTCCCCACCCCCCCGCTCTGGAAAGCAATTAAATAAGATTAGTGCCAGCACAGAGAAAGCCCTGGCTAGTAACTTTCAATGAGCAGTATAATGGGATATTGCCACAGGGCAGAGAACAGGGAATCTGGTGTGTAAAGATGTCTCCCCTCTATTATACACAGCCTTGGAGACGTGGGTGGTGGATGCCGGCAGCTCCGGCCAGCAAGTGCTTCATCTAACTTCTTCTTGCGGCAAGAGAGAGCAGAGCGAGACTTTGCCGAGAGCCAGCACTCCCAGCCACCTCCAGCTCTGCTTCTTACCTGCTGGGAATGGCTCTGCTAACAGAGACTAACGACCATGGGAGCTTCAGAAATAATTTTCTGTTGATCTGGAGTAAATTCTCTACAAGAGAGTAGTGCATCCAATCACAGACTGTCTGTCTGCATCCCGGCCCTCATAAATCAGGGTTTACTGGGGAAGAGCGCGAGATACCGCAATTTACAACAAGAGCACAATGGGCAATTTACTCAGGCAGGTGCGCGGCCGCCCTTGCTTGAAGCTTCCTTCTCGTTCTGGCCACAAAATAAAATGGAGGCGTGGAATGGGGGTGGTCACCAAGGGCCAGGCTGATAAAACATCATCTCTGACAGACAGCCCACCATAAAGGTCACATTGCCCAGGACCAAACTTTTAGATGTATGTGCCTCCTGCAGTTGCCTTCAGCAGTGGGATATACGTGTGATGTCTCTGAAGGACGGGGTGTATGCTAACATTCCCTGACCTAGACTCAGAAGGCCAGGTGTATTTGCGTGTGTGTGTGTGTGTGTGTGTGTGTGTGTGTAGGCCAGAGGTCAATGTTTTCAATCCCTTTCCACCATAAGTTTTGAGAGATGGTGCATCTTGCTGAACCTAGAATTCATCAATCTCTAAGATTTGCCTGTCCTCATGTTCTCGGTGCTGGGAACACAAGTGTATTCAGTGTGCCTGGCTTTTTGTGTGGGCTCTGGGGAATCAGATTCATATACATATGCTTTACTGACTGGACCCTCTCCAGCACAATGTTGACTTTTTGGGGGCTGCTAGCTTATCCTGGGGAAGATTCATGGTTATTTTTTAGGGGTGGTGCCTACCATTAGGCAGGGTGTGGAATGTTGAGTGAGGAATACTGATGTGGGGGAGAGGGGTCACAGTGGGACAGGGGCTGGATGGCATCTATCTATGAATGCTTCCCCTCTATAGTGCTTCTCAGAGTGGCAGGCATCGGACCCAGCCTCTACAAACACATTTTCACAGTGTGGGCAGGAGAGAGGAAAAGCACGGGCCATGCAGCCAGGAGTGGACAACTTTGGTCCTGACGTGAAGGGCAGAGTCTGTCTGAAGCTCTGCTCGTGGTGGGGCGGCCTCCTCGCTCAGTCGAGGCCACAGTGGAAGCAGGCCAGCAGAATCCAACTGGGAAACATCCAAGCTTGGAGGGTCAAGCTCCATCATAAACACTAGCCGCTCGCTTGTGACTACAGGTATTTGTTTAAATAAAGTATGAAAATGAGTTCATTAGGCCCCATTAGCTGGCTAGAGCAGATGATCATAAATTGGCGGTCCTGGCAGCCAGCTTTCAGCTGTGGAATGTTGGCTCAGCCCCACTGGTCTCCCCTCAAGCCATAAAACAAGAATGAAATGCATGGGCAGTTTGGAAGGAGGGTGGAGCTCAGGAGAGGTGTGGGGGTGTGGATCTGGGACTGGGGAGACCCTTCCAGGTTAGGATGGCTATCAAAGAGTCTTGGACAGTTTCTAGAACACAGCACATGCCTGGAGGCCATTGGACAGGTGAGACCACCTGCCCCTCTCACTCTGCAGTCCCAAGGTTCGGATCCGGCCCCCAGATCAGAGCTAGAGTGGCTTCCTTCTGGGGACTGCAGACACAGCTTGGAGAGGAAGTGCTTGCTATGCACACATGAGGATCTGAGTTCGGTCCCCCAGTTCCTTGTAAAAGGTGTGCTATCTCTCTGTAATCCTATCACTCAGCCTGCTTGCTGAGTTCCAGGCCAACAAAAGACCCTGTTTTAAAAAACGAAGTGGTTCGTGCCTGAGGAAAGACAACATACAATGTGCGCATTCACCTGCACACATGCAAACATGTTCTCACGTGTACACACTCACGCATACTCAGAGCTCCTATTAAACAGATGTACCATCATCTCTCTGTTACCATTTGTTTCTGCCTTCTGTGTGACATAAAGATATACTAACCTACATCAGGTCTCTGCTGCCTTCCTGGTCCCAGTCCCTGTCTGTCCCCTTCGGGTTGGTTTCCTTCTGCCCCAAGCTTGGGGAAACAGTCTTATTTACATGCTGTCTCTGCTGTCTTGTACTGGGAAGCCATCCACAAGAGGCCTGGGCTTTGACACCTCACCCCTGCAGCAGTCAGCTCTGGTCCCGCAGGGTGAACACTGTCCAGTCCAGGCAGAGTCAGGTGGACAGTTGTCTGCATGCTACTCAGCAGTTAGGCTCTGAGCGGGGCTAGCTCTAAGGTTCCGAGAACCACGGTGAGGGGCTCTGGGGACACAGCTCATCACAGGATAGCCCATCCTGAATAGTCTCTGAACTGCTTGCCAGGGTCACTGCTGAGAGCTCCCAGGGGCAGTGGCCCTGTTTCAGCGACAGTCTGGGATATTCCTTGCCAATCCCCACCTCAGGAGCCAGTTTGAGAAAGTTGTTTCAAAACCATGGTGTGCCACACACCTGTGGATACATCTTATCTAAGCACAGTGGAGATCTGGGCAGGGCCGGGACTACAAAAAGACAGGCAACACGAACAAACGCTTAGGGGAGGAAAAGAGGGGCTGAATCCAAAGGGAATCCATGGACTGAGCAGCTGGGTGCTACCCACGAGGTGGCCAGAGCACACCGCACACTGCTTTTCTTCAACTTTGTATATGTTAACGTATGCAGATGTGCATACATCTGTACGCATGCGGCGGCCAGCAGACAACCGAGAGCGTTGCATGGAGAAAGCTCTCGTGATATGATAGCCTTCATCTAGGCAACTGCACCAGGCTAGCTGGCCAGAAAGCCCCGGGGATCCACCTGTCTGTTGTCCCAACACTGAGGTTACAAGTACACGTATCACCACACCTGAATTTCCAACACAGGTTCCGGGAACCAAACTCATGTCCTCACCAACTGAGTCATGGTCTCCCCAGCCCCATATGTGTTATTATTAAATGTGTTGGTTTTACATTTTCAGTGCACACAGACTGAAGGCCATTTGGACTTAACGCACAGCACGGCTGGGTATTTCTTTGGCCTTGGGCTTTGGGAAACTCGATGAGGGCTGAGGGTGGGGGAGGGGGGAACTTCCAGGGAGAACAGGAGTACAGTTTGTACCTTACTCCCAGCATGGGATGAGACAGAGATGGGCAAGTGGCTACCAGAGGCCACTTCTGAGCCGGGTGATCATGGGGACCCTCACCCCCAGTCCCTGCTGCCCAGCTGGGGTAGAGGACGTGAGTAGTCACAGAGCACAGGAGGTAGCATGTTGCAGTGCTGAGGAGCCTGGCATCAGGGCGTGTTCAGAGAGGCCGCTACTCCCATCCAGGACACTGACAGGGGCAGGGGCACAGCACAGCCTGATGGCAGTCACAGGACACTTCGCCTATCTTAGCTCACCACGGCATGTCTGCACTTCTCAGACATAGCTCAGTGGAAGAACACGAATTTCCTTCAGCAACTTTTGGGGACTCAGGGAATTATTCACTGCCTAGCTTCAAGCCATGGTGCCACACAAAGGAACGAGTCAAACATTAAGAGTCTTGTGAAGGTGAGCTGCTCCCCAAGGTCCCTGCCATCAAGGGGTTTACTGTGAAGGGCCAGCCATGCACAGTTTATCCTGAGTGTGACTCATGGAGATTCAGGGGGCCTAGGACCCCTTTGAGCCCGAGACTCTTCATCCCCACAGCATTTCCATGACCTTAAGTTCTCAAGATGTGGCGGGGTCAGGGCAGGATCTGGGATTCGGAGCCAGGAATCGATTGGGGCCTTGTCCTGGCCTTGCAAATGGTGACAGAAGGTGGGGGGCAGAGATGTCAGTGCTATAGTCACTGCCCTACGCGGAGGACATTAGACACTGATCTGCGCACAGTAGGTGTGCCTGCTGTTCTCCTGGGCCTCAGTTTCCTTGCCTGTAACATGGCCAGAATATCAATACAATTCTACACTGCTATGAGAACTGAGCTAAAAACATGAGGAAAGGTACCAAAAAAAAAAAAAAAAACCCCAAACCTGATTCTGGTTGTCCAAAGAGACTTCTGCAGCATCCGAAGCAAGGATTAACTCCCAGCTCTGAATCTGTGGTCTTCACAAGGAGATAAACCACACCTCCTACTTGCACTGCCCCACCCTGCACCTCAGTATAACCAGAAAGACCCATCAGTTACTCCCAGGAGGCCTGGGGCCACTCTCAGTAGCTTTGTTTGACATGGGGGCCACCCCTTCTTGTTTGGGCACACTTGCCGATTTCCTTTCCAGACGAAAAGACTGCTTACCCATAATGATGCCGTTTTTCTCCAGGGGCTCCTGCCAGCTGACCTTGAGAGAGGTGTCCAGAATCTCTGTGAAGCTCAGGTGCCCCACAGCTCCCGGTTCTACCAATTAAAAACAAAGATAATTGTTAACACCGAGCCTGCCGTTCTTTGATCGAACCCATGTGGTCAGCTTTGACTCCAGAAGGGAAGGAGTGAGACGGCCAGCAGAAGCCTGTGTGGAACAAACACTGGGAGGCATGCAGCCCGGAATAGGGGCCAGATGCTGAGCTGTGCTCCTGGTCTTGAGTATGTTAATTTGTCAGCGCCATGCAGTCACACAGACAGAGGTGGAGAGAGTGGATATAGGAAACTTAGGCATAGCTTCTGTCTTTCTCCCTAATCCAACCCAGTAGAATAATTGGCCTGGGTGGACCTGGAAATCAGTTGCTTGCCAGAATATTCCATTAAGGGAATGGAGGTGTGGTTCCATAGTAGAATAAAGAATAACCTGCCTAGAATCCCCCAGTGAG
>JABTXL010000653.1:3197305-3225465 GCA_025134845.1 Neodon shergylaensis
TGAGGGGCTGGGGTGTGGCTCAGTGGTAGAGCCCCTGCCTAGAATCCTCTGGAGAGGGGCTTGGCTTTGCAAGAGTATTTGAATAGAATCTTCCAGTGATAGGAGCCAGGAGTCTGGCTTTTATTGCACCCATTGACGTTTTGGAAGCCAGAAATGGAGCCTAGGGCCAGGGGTCATGCCTGTTCACCTGACCTACAGGTCTAGTTTCTGAATACTTCTCTCCCAGAGGATTTTTCAGGAGCAAGAGAAAGTGCCAGCAAAGGCCTGCACCATCGCGTCCTACCTAAGAGGAAGAGAAGAAGTCTAGAGAAGTCAACCCACTTCCCACAGTCCTCTCAGCAGAGGACCTGCGCTAGCCGAGGAGGGAGCACCCTTCTCTTCAAGGTACCTTCCCGTGGGTTCCCTTGCAAACCTGCTGGGAACAGTCTCACTGAGGGTTCCCGGGTGAAGTTAGGGTCTTACTTGGCCTGCAGGAGGGGACAGTCCCAGGCTCTCATCAGCCTTGCTACAAAAGCAGCAGCCAGTACTTGGCTCCCTCCTGGGACCATGACAAAGCCCTGACCACAGCTAATGAATTTTAAAACAGGTGCAGCCTCGGAAGCCGCCCTCATGGGGGTGAGAGCCAAGTTCACTGAGGGGCTGAAACACTGACAAATGCACTTCTCTCAATAGAAGACGGTAAAATAGGATGGCTGTCAGGGCCGTGTTATTCCCCTCCCCCACACAAGCTTCCAGAAAGACGTTCTGACGGGTTTTGTGAAGCAGCTTGTTCTGCGATCGATGTAGTAGCAGAGACAGCTTTCTGCTCCTTTTATATTCCCAGTGTTTCGGCTTCCTGGATTCTTGCCCAAACGCACTGTCCTCTAACTCTGCTAATATCTAGGTTTCAATTTATATTCTTTTTTTCCTTTACTGCGACCCTCCCCCAGCGAGCTACTAGTTCTCTGGGGCTCCAGAGAAGACTTACAGCTGGCGAAGCTTATGCCTGTGACCCAGGGCCTGAGCCCAGACAAGCTGCACCCTCAGAGTCAATGCCACCTTCACAAGGGTGCTACATCCTTCCAAACAGGACAAATAGGGCCCCTGCCTACTTAAAACAGCGGTTTAGGAGCAGGGGAAACGTCTCAGCTGAGGATCCGAGTTCCTTTTCTATTTTATTATGTTTGGTTTTGGTTTTCTTATTTCACAGATGTGTGTGGCTCTACGCATGTTTGCATGTATGGGGATATCATACTTGCGCACAGTGTGAGTGTGTGTGGTGTGTATGTGTGTGTGTGCATGTAGAGACCCAGAGTTGATGTTAGGCATCATCGAGGCTCTTCTAACTTATTCACTGAGTCAGGCCTGTCAATCAAACCCAGAACTTTCCCATGTGGCTAGTCTTACTAGCTGCTTGATCTGGCAATCTCCTGTTGTTGCCTTCTGAGGCTGGAACCACAGCCAGCCTCAACGCCCACCAAGCCCTTAGGTGGGTCTGGTTATCCCTACTCAGGTCCTCATGCTTGCTTGGCAACGGCTTTACCCCCAGGTCCAGGATCTGAGCTCTAGCTCCAGAATCTACTTTTAAAAAACTGGATGTCCTATGATACATTTGCTATCCCAGCTCTGTGGAGGAGACAGATGAATCCCAGGGCTCCCTGCTCAGCCAGCCCAGCCTATTGGGTAGCTTCAGGTTCATTAAGAGAACCTGTTTCAAAATATAAGGTGAAGTCATTGAGAAAGATACTGGACTTCTACACACACACACACACACACACACACACCGTATAGAGACCATGAGTCTCAAACTAATATATAAATGTATTAAGTAATCTTGTTGCCTTCTGTGCCTTCTTTCCCATGACCCATTCCAGGGAGTGACGTGACGACCTTTGACAATGGGCCCTGGGAAGCTAGGCTTCAGCACAGGAGAGGGATACTCACTGTCCTCGTGGGTCCACACAAGCTGAGGCGTGCTAGGAGGCCCGTCCCCTGGCGTGGTAAAACACAGGACTGACGTAAAGTATGCTGTGAACTTCTTCAAGTTTGTTATGTAGCCATGGTGGATTCCATGGAAGTCGGGAGCAATAGTGACCACAGTGACAGTCTCAGGGGCATCTGCCGGCCATGCCAGAAGCTGGGAAGGAAGGGCAAAAGAAAGGACCCCTTTAAAATGCATTTCTTCACTTAACTGTCTATTCATAAGTATAGGTTACAATTAGTAAAATTAGTAGTAAGTCTTTAGAGAAAGCATAGTCACAGTTCAATAAGTCTAGAAATCCCACATAATTTTTCTCTTTCTCATATTTGGGGATAAACCCCAGAGTTTTACATATATTAGGCAAGCACTCTATCCAGATCAACACCCCCAGCCCCTCACTGGGGGATTCTAAGCAGGAGCTCTACCACTGAGCCACACCCCAGCCCCTCACTGGGGGATTCTAGGCAGGGACTCTACCATTGAACTACACCCCAGCCCCTCACTGGGGGATTCTAGGCAGGTGCTCTACCACTGAGTCACACCCCAGCCTCTCACTGGGGGATTCTAGGCAGGGGCTCTACCACTGAGCCACACCCCAGCCCCTCACTGGGGGATTCTAGGCAGGGGCTCTACCTCTGAGCTACACCCCAGCCCCTCACTTGGGGATTCTAGGCAGGGGCTCTATCACTGAGTCACACCCCAGCCCCTCACTGGGGGATTCTAGGCAGGTGCTCTACCACTGAGTCACACCCCAGCCTCTCACTGGGGGATTCTAGCCAGGTGCTCTACCACTGAGCTATACTCACTGGGGTGTATTTTAGACAAGTTATATCCCTGTCCACTTTACAGAGTTTTAATAAGTTTGCCTGGTTGGCCTTGAACTTGTGGTTCTCCAGCATCAGCCTCACAAGTAGCTGAGGCAGTAAGGCCTGGCTATATATCCTATTGTTTCTGATAATCCCACCACAGAAAAATTGGGTTTAAAATGTGTCTCATATACTGTTGTACATTTACACATGTATATTTACGCTTGTATATATGAAAGAAATGGCTGCTTAAATCTTGTTACAGTAATGGACACTCCCTTAAACTTCCATCTTCCCTTAGGGTACTACTGAGCATGGATTTTTTTTAATAATGAGGGGCAAAGATGATATCATCTATTAATAACTAATTAGCATAAGAAGATAAAAACAAATATTCTCCAGATAGAAGTCTATCTATTCTGGCTCAAAATGATTCAATAGGAACAATCTTAATGATTTGTTATACTAGTTTCCTGGGCTGGATTTTAGGAGCTAGGTTAGAATTTTAAATAAAGGGCATATACAGGGGCTAGGGTTGGTAGAGAGCTTGGCTAGCAAGCAGAAGACCCTGGGTTCTAACTCAGCGCCACATGACTCCAACATGGCAGCACATGCTTGTCATCCCAGGACTAAGGAGGTAGGAACTGGAAAATGGGAAGTTTAAGGTCATATTCTGCCACACAGTGAGCTTGAGGCCAGCCTGGTCCTCACAAAACTGTCTTACAAAAAAAAATAATATATGGCTACATGTGTGTGTATGTGTGTGTGTGCGTGCGTGTGCGTGCATGCATGCGCATGTGTGTGTGTGTACATGTGGACATTCCATGAAAAGCCACTTGCATGATTTGGCAATGCTGTGTATGTGTAGTCTCTTGACACCATGCATCTCCAGAACTGATTGGTTCTGAAAGCCAGCGGGCAGCAGGACACAGAACACATCTGTGCAGATCAAACTGACAAACCAGCCACCAGACACGTGCAGTGTTCTTGCCACTCAGACCTGGCAGGAGAGTCGAGAGTGAGGGAGTTTTGCCCTGATCAGTTCAATTTCCCTTCAAAAAAAGCATCTGCCCTTAGATACTCCCGAGGAAAAGCAGAGGCACGGAACGCGCCTAGCTGGGCCTGCCCTCATCACAGACAAACAAGCATTTGAGGGAGCTGAACCCAAAGGGAAGAGAAAAATGAACCAAGTGGAAAAGACACCCTTTGAAGCTGAGAACATTAGCGACTCACCTCTCTCTGAAGGGCTCCCTAAGTCTCCTGATAAGGGGTTAGTGAACCCACTTTTGTACAGTGAAGTCAGGCTCCCACGTCCAACCAAGAGAAGTTGATGTAAAGGAAAGAAACTATGCTTTTGGAATGTGCACCCAAGTCGGTCTTGCCTGGCAACAGAGCCTGTTCATTAATTCAGTTCGGGCAGGGTACCCCAGCCCATGTTCTCTGTTCTCCCATCTTTGAACAGAACTGTCTTCAAGGCAGAGAACAAAATGGTCTCTTTGCTGGATCGGAGCCTCCCCCCCTTCTCATGAACCCTGGGTGGGAACCTCCTTCTCACAAATCTCTGCCCTTGACTCTGCATTCTGCCCGGAGAATGCCCTTCTAGGAAGAAGTGGTTGGATAAGGCTGACTCCAATCATCTCCCATAGATGACTGTGTGTATGTGCATGAGATGAGTGTGTGCACGTGAGTATGCCAGTGTGCATGTATATGTGTGCCTATGGGTGTCCACGCAAGCAGAGGCCAGAGGCTGACATTGAGTGTCTTCCGCAGTAACTCCCCATCTTAGTTTCTGAGGCAAGGTCTCTCACTGAACCTGGTGCTTACTCATTCCACTAGGCTGGCTGGCCAGCAAGCCCCAGGGATCTCCTGCCTCTGCTTTTCCAGTGCTGGGCTCAAAGGTGTGCTCTGCCATGCATGGATCTTTTAGTTTTATGGGTTCTGAGGGACCACAAGTCTTTATGCTTGATTAGCAAGCCCTGAACTGACTGAGCCATCTCCCAGCTTTCCCTGAAGTCCATTAATTCGACTATAGCCTTTTCTCCTGTTCCCTCTTAGCAACTGTTCATTCAGATTTCTGGCCTGGGATAGCTGATCAGACTTTGACAGATGGTGGCCCCACCAAGGTGATGTAGGTGGGTCTTCTTTCTATGTGTTGCTTTCATTGGTTAATTAATAAAGAAAACTGCTTGGCCTGATAGGTCAGAACATAGGTAGGCAGGGAAGACAGAACAGAATTCTGGGAAGAAGGCAATGAGGCAGTCGCCATGATTCTTCAACCCGAGACAGATGTAGGCTAGAATCTTTCCCGGTAAGCCACCACCTCGTGGTGCTATACAGATTATTAGAAATGGGTTAATCAAGATGTTAGAATTAGCCAATAAGAGGCTAAAACTGATGGGCCAGGCAGTGTTTAAAAGAATACAGTTTCCGTGTTATTATTTCCGGGGCTAAGCTAGCCGTGCAGGAGCTGGGCGGGACGTAAAGCAGGCCTGCTCGCCTCATCACTACACCAAGGTTGCCTTACTCTGAATTTGCTGCCCTGGGTTTTCAATGACATAGGAAGGGTAAAACCCAATGTCTGATGTGATCAATACTGCCCATGAGTGCCAACTAGAGGTCCCCAAACCAGGCCAGGTACCTTGTATCCCTGGTTGATGCCATTGATGAACTGCTGGGGTGGCGGGTTCCACAGGAAATGCACGGTGGTGGAATTCACTGCTTCAGCCTGCACATTCTGTGGGGGTGCAGTAGGCACTGTTCCCCGTGGAGGTGGAAGGCAGCACAAAAGGCGGAAGGCACCATGGGGAGAAGAGACAAAAAGGAAACCTTAGTCTAGGACTCAAGGGCAGATGGGAAGGGGGGTGAATGTCTCCCACGCTAACACTCCTGTAACAAAGGAGAATTGGGCCATTTCTCATTTTCTGTGGGAGTTTCTTCCTTAAGGAAGAGGTGGGAAACCATACCAGATCACTGTTTCATCCCACAGACGGGCCTTTCCCACACATCTGAGATGAACAACACACTAAACCTTTATTGTTTCCTCAATTGCCCCGATTGCCACCTCAAATCATCACAGTCAAGGCAAGGTTTCATCTAGAAGGACCTTCTGCTCGCTATTATGTTCCAAGCTCTCCTTCCCCTTTCTAGGTAGCATTTAGTGCTCACTTGACACAACCTGGAAAGATTAGTCTGGGGGAAACTGGTGATTGATGTCGGATGGCCCAGTCCACTTTGGGCAACGCCATTTACGCAAGTGAGCCTGGGTTTCATAAGAGTGTGAGCTAGGGAGCAGTGTTCTGGGGTTTTTGCTTCCAGCCCCTGCCCTGAATTACTTCCTTCAGTAACAGACTGTGACCTGGAAGCAAAGCCATGTAAACGCTCTCCTAGTCTAAGGAGCTTTAGTGACGTCATGGTGTGACGTCACTAGTGACATCATCATAGTGACAGAAAGGGGACTAGAATTCTCTCTGTGTGTAAATGTGGGTTTGTATGTAGCTTCACACGTGTGTGCAGGTGCACATGTCTGTGGAGGCCAGGGGCCAGCCCCAGGTGCTGTTCCTCTGGCCCTGTCCATGTTATTTTTTTTTTAGAGATTTATTTATCTTTATGTGTATGGGTGTTTTTCCTGCATGTACATCTGTGTGCCATGTGTGTGCCTGGTGTTCGTGGAGGTCAGAGTGGGTGCTGGATTCACTAGAACTGGACTTATGGATGGTTCTAAGCTGGGAACTGAATCTGGGTCTTCTGCAAGAAGAGTGTTATGAACCACTAAGCCATAGCTACAGCTCCTTCTATTGACTTTTGTTTTGTTTGTTTTTGATGCGAGTTCCCAGAGAGGATTATTTAAGGAGACCTGCAACTTGCTGATTAGAATAAACTGGCCATTGAGCCCCACGGACCTAACTTTCTGCTTCCCCACACTGGTATTATAACTGTGCCTCCATGTCTGGATTGTTTAAAAGTGGGTTCTGGGGGTCACACTCAGATCTTTTTAAGGCAAGCACTTTACAGAATGAGTCACCCTCCCAGCTGCCCAGGAAACTCAGAGGATTTACTTCCAGGTCACAGTTCATCATGAAGGGAAGTATTTCAGGCAGGGACTGGAGACAAAAATCACAGAGGAACACTGCTCCCTGGCTTGTGTGCAGGTTCAAAACCATCACACTCCTCCTATGCGTGGTACTGTTCATTCATACACACCGCACTACAGGCAACTAAGGAATGTAAAGACTGCGAGAAAAAGTGTTTCCCGGGGAAGACAGTGTCAGTTATTACACCAAATGGTTAGCCCCAAAACACACCTACAAGTAACACACACACTGAGCAGGGTGTATCTATGTATTTAGGGATAAATCTGAACAAGCATATAGGTATGTACTAACAATTGTTTTTTACAAAGGGGGGGCATACATTTGAAAGAGAGCAACAAGGAACATATGGCAGGGTTTGGAGAGAGGAAGGGAAAAGGGAATGATGTAATTATATTATAATCTTAAAAGTAAAAGAAAAATCTTCTGCTTTGCTTGTTTCTTTCTTACATTCACAGAACACCTCCTGAGTCCAGGGATGCCCTCCTGGGGCACCTGCCCTGGAGGACGTTCCTGGAATGCTGAGCAGGGCAGACGCACATACGGCTTTGGGCTACCACCTTGATTGGACTGAGAAGTTAAGAAGCACCTCGGAGATTGGGTAAGCACACTCCACCTGTGTCTGTGAATGTGTTTCCAGGAACCTAGGGTTACTCAAGGGGAGGGTGCCTGCCCTGTTGTGGGACAAAGGCAGTCTGCTGCTATAGGTGTGGTCCCTCTGAGAGGGGAGCGGCCGTTCCCCACCATACCCTTCCCCCATGATGCCCTGCCTCGCCAGTCAGAAACAACTGTGCCAACCAACCACGGACCATAACCTCTCAGCCTGTATAAAGCTTTCCTCCTTTGAATATTTTTCTAATATTTATTTATTATGCATACAATGCAATATTCTGTCTGCATGTATGCCTGAAAGCCAGAAGAGGGCACAAGACCTCATTACAGATGGTTGTAAGCCACTATGTGGTTGCTGGGAATTGAATCAGGACCTTTGGAAGAGCAAGCGATGCTCTTAACCTCTGATCCATCTCTCCAGCCCCATCCTTTGAATATTTTTTTTTAAATTTTAAAGTGGCATGTATTTAATTGGGAAGAGCCATGTGAGTACCTCCATGATTATGTGGAGGTCAGAGGACAACCTGTGGGAGTCAGGTCTCCTATCCTGTGGGCTCTGGGACTGTCAGGCTTGGTGGCAGGGGCGTGAAGCTGAGGCGCCATCTCTCCAGCATCATTTCCCCAGCGCCTTCCCGTTGTTTCTGTCAGATGTCTGTATGCTGCATTCTGTCAGATAGACAGCAACAACAAAACTGAGTGACACGTTCTAGAAGCTTTTTAGGATATCTTTTGGAAGAAAGATAGACCTTGGGAGGAAGATGGGCCTGAAGAATGGCACTTCTGCCTGGGGAAGATGGAGTTACAAAGGAGCCCAGACAGGGCACACGTAGAAAGTGGTGTGGACTGAGAAGGTGGATGGGCCCCCTTGCACAGGGACACAAATTCCCGACACAGTGGCTGCTCTTACATATGGTGGTCACAAAGATGGGAAAACTTCCTGGGAAAGGCTAGTGCTTCCAGGGACATAGTGCTAGTGTCCCTCAAAGCAGGGATGACCCAACTTGCCTGACCATTAGTCTCCTCATGGCAGAGAGGACACCCTGGTTCTTTAGGAGTTTGTTTGCACAGTGAGGCTCAGAAGCCAAAAGGATCCTTAAATTTCAGGTAAAGGAAAACACATAAGTATCTCCTGTTACGAAGTACAGGGTGAGGACATGGTTCTGTTACGAGTGGCAGCATAGAGCTGGGGCTGTTGTTCACTGGGGAGAACACGGCCTGGTACACATGAAGCCATTTCTAAGTGCCACGTAAGCCAGATGAGGTGGCACAGGGCTGTAATCTCAACTCTGGGAAAGAAGGGCAGGAGGGTCATCCTCAGCTACATGGTAGTCTGGGTTAGATAACCCTGTCTCAAACACACACACACATACACACACCTTCATCTCCACAGCTCTTCTCCATCGTCTCATTTTATGCAGAGATGGAAGAATCTAGAATCCATCAGTTCTCTCAATTGACTCTCAGGTCCGTGTTCTTTCCAACTGCCCATAACCATGGCCTCCCTAAGTCCTTTCTGCCATCCCCCATGACCATGGCCTCCCCGAGTCCTTCCTTCCACACATCATAAGGAAACTGCCCAAGTTCCCTTTCAGTACCACGTGGACCACATGGATTAAAAATAGTCCCAAGGCCAGCTATGCCTGGATGTAGACCGTATTGGGGAATATCAGAGTGACTGAGAAAAAGGAAAGCCTGGCAAACAATAGAATTGTGGCTTCTCTAAAGCCCACAGAGACCTGAACAGATCTGGGGGTCACATAGTGTTAAATACAAGGAAAAGCAGTGCTGTTCATTGAGACAGAGAGGAGGGGAGGGGAAGTAGGGGAGGAGAAGGAAGAGGAGAGGGGGAAAAGAGATGAAAAGAGAGAAGAGGGAAGAAGGAGGAAGGGGTGGGAAAGAAAGTGGAAGGGAGGGAAGGAGAGGAGAGAGAATGGGGCAGGGGAGGGGAAAAGAGGGTGGTGAGGGAGGGATGGCCAAAGCGCAACTGGGCTAGGAAAATTTGCTATGACAGCTAAAGGTGAGTCTAGAAGAGCTGCAGGTGGAGAAACAGTACGCTTCCCACACAGGAACAAGGGCAAGTGTGTTGGTGTTTCACCGGAGAATCCCACCGGGCATTTGAGGAATAATGAAGCAATTTTAAACCATTACTCAGACACCCAAATAAATAAATAAATAACATCACAGATAAGAAAAGACAACTACCCCTCATGAATCCAAGTTCAGACTGCAAATAAGAAAACACTGAAAGATCAAATTCAGCAACACACCACAGTTATAATGTACCCTTGTCTGGTGGGGTTTATATCATAAACAGAAGAGTGGCCTCATATTTGACCATCAATCATGGCAGAAAACCCAGTCTTAATAGGGCTAGGAAAAGCATTGGATGAATTTTAAGATCTAATCATGATGATAATAATAAAAAACACTGCTCAGTCAAGAAGGAATTTAAGAGAGCTCGGCGAACTTGATAAAGGGCATCTCTAGCGCACCTGTAGCTATGATCTCACTAGAGATGAGCGCCTGAGATCAGGGCCGAGGGAGGCTGGAAGACATCCCGAGTGGCTTTTTTATTCTGCAAGTCCGGACTGGTGAAGCTGAGAAAAAGGGAGGAGGCAAACCAACAGGGGAGGTGCTTTCTACCTATGGGCAATATGGCCGTCTACATGGAAAATCCACGTCGACTCCAGGAAGGCTCCTAGGACTAAGAGAGGCTGCGAAGATTGCGGGCTGCAAGGCCAAAGCTCTGTTTCTAAACACAAGCAATAAGGAATTGGAAACTGAAATTTAAAGATTGGTTCCATTTAGGGAGCTGGGAGACAACTATGCAAAGCAGGAGAGCCTGGGTTAAGGTCGCTAAACCCACTTTAAGAGGGTGGGAGGAGCTGTAGCCAGCCAGCCTAGACAAACAAGCGAGCTCCAGGCCAGGGAGAGACTGTCTCACAAATACACAGTAGACTGCGTGTTGAGGAATGATACCTAAGGTTGACCTCTACGCATGTGTGCACATACATGTGACTCCTACACACACACACACACACAGTCAGTCCCATTTAAAGTAGCAATGGAACTATAAATACAAACCTGACAATGTGTTAGATGTATAATCTGAAAGTTACAAAAACCACTTAAACACCAACTCTAAATAAACAGCCTGGGAGAATATTGATGGACTCCAAGATCAGGCAGGTAAGAGAATTGTTCTCCAAACAAGTTAACATGAGTCCATCAAATGCATAGCCAGACACTCTTCAAAAACAAAAAAGGTGATTTCCAATTTACAGGAGAAACTGAAGGAACTAGAATAGCTAAACTGATTTTTAAGAAAAAAAATCTAGATAAACTCTACATAGTTAAAGAGGTATGAATCTATAGTAACCAAAACAGGTGACACTGGGAAATGAATACAATGTAAACAATGTCAACACCACAGAGAAGAATCCAGAAATGAGTCACATAGGTAGGTACCAACTGGTGTTCTGAACAGCACACATAATTCTGCAAAAACTGGACAGTCCTATCAAAATATAAGGAGAGCTTCTAGATGCACCTCACACCTACATGAAAACTAACTCAGGGTGGACCACGGGCTTCATTGCAAACCTATCACCATCAAGCTTCTAGAGAAGATCACTGTGTCACGGACAAGGTGACAATGGTGGCCCAAGGGTCTTCTGTGAGATGAGTCAGAACTGAAGGCCACACAGGCTGGGTGCAGTGTGCATGGCAGTTTTGGTCTCCTGCCAACCCCAAGGCCACTGGTGAATGGGGGACAAAGGGGCAACAGTTACTATTGATTAGGTGCCTCCGGGCACGTCTGTGAGAGAGTTCCTAGACTGTGTTAAATGCCAGGGGAAGACCCCACCTCAGCGTGGGCAGCACCCTCCCAGGAGTCCTGGTCCGGACAGACAAGGAGAAAGCAAGCTGAGCACCGGCATCCGTCTCTCTCTGCTTCCTGACTGTGGATGTCATGTGACCAGCTCCTCACGCTCCTGCCACCATGCCTTCCCCACAATGATGGAGGGTACCCTCAAACTGTGAGCCCAAATCAACCCTTCCTTAAGTTGCTTTTCTCAAGAGTATTTTAAATCACAGCAACAGGAAGAACAACCAATGCACATGGGGTGAAATACTGGAACTATCTGCTTTCACACAGGAAAACGTGTGATCCCCAAATACATTGTACTGTAATTCCAGTACTTGGGATAGGGGAGGTAGGAGAATCAAGAGTTCAAGGCAAGCCTCAGCTACATAGTAAGGCTACACGGGACCCTGTCCCCATACAACCAACAAATCACATGCATCACACCACTGGGAAGGAGTGCAAAGACTCCATGTTGAATTCCTTCTTTTACCTGGTAGGCCATCGAAGGCGAAACTCCTAGGACAGAAGGCAAGTGACTGCTGAGGATGAAGTTGGTTGGAGGTCTGAATGCAAAGGGGCGGGACTAGAAAGCTGAGGTCATGTGAGTGTCCTGTATCAACCACTCTAGTGACTATGGATTGAAAACACATCTCTAAAATGTGACACTGTATTCCACTGAAGGGAAATGTTAGCACTAGCTATTATAAGCATCTCAATAGGTCTTCAATAAAAAGACCTCTCTCTCTCCCTCCCCCCCCCCCTGTGTGTGTGAAGGCAAGATGTTGCACTTTGTTTTCTGAGACAGGGTCTCTCATTGGCCTGGAGTAGCCAGGTAGGCTAGGTCAGCTGGTCCCCGAGGACCAGAGAGCACCTGGCTTCTCAGAACTTGGATTACAAGCATAAGCCATCAAGCCTGGTTGGGCGTTTTGGTCAGCATGGGTTCTGGGGTACTGAACTCAGGTCCACATGCAACTGAGTCATCTCCTCTGCTCCCAGGGAAGAGATTCCTATCCATAAGAAGGGGACCCATGTCCATGATGGTGGTGGGATTGTGGGACATCCTTCCTGGAAGTCTTCAGGGTAGGGGGCATGTTTGAAGTCCATGGACCCTGTGCTGGAGAAGCCACATGGGCAGTCTCCACGGGGTTTTCCTTGTCACTGCCAACACAGCGCGAAAGCCACGTCCAGCTGTTATCACATTGAATGAGTGACACTTCTAATATCCGGACCCACCTGTCCAAAGTGCGGCTGATCAGAAAATCCAGGCACACAATACAGCGGTTAGCACTTCAGACTCCCAAGTTTGGCGCTGCTCTGTATGCAGCGACAGAAACAAGGGCGATGTGGGTCTGGGGAGATGGCTCAATGGTTAAAGAGTTGGCTGTGCAAGCATGAGACCTGGTTTGCATCCCCAGGACTCACATAAACGTAGAGTGGGTTTGGCAGCTCGCCTACATTCTGGCCTTGGAAAGCAGAGACAGGGGATCCCCAGAGCAAACAGGGTAGCCAGATTGGTGTGTTCTGGGTTTGATTGAGAGTCCTGCCTCAGTGAATAAGATGGAAGAGTGATGGGGACAATTTCAATATCAACCTTGGGCCTCCATGTGCATGTGCATGTAAAAATATGCACCACACATGCGCACGCACACACACACAGACACACACACACACACACAGACACAAAAAATTGAAAACAAAACAAAAAATGAAGCAAGGTCAGTATGGGTTAAAAAAAATAAAACGGGAAAAGAGAAAGGGTGAAGAAAAATGGGTCAGAAGACTCTGGGTCCCCCAAAGCTCACGCTCAAGGGTCCCTTTGGAATCTATTCATTTCTATCAGGCTGGTAACATTAGAAGGGAGGGCTCCCTGAGGCCATTCTTGGACCTTCACTTTCCCTTCTCCCCCCCCACCCACTTCCTTTCTGGCTGCCATAAGGAGGTGAACAGTTCTGCTCCCCCACATAGCCCATACCAATGTGCTCTCTCTCACCACGGCCCAGAAACACCATAGTCAAGCTCTCATGGGCTGAAACCCCTCCCAGCAGACTTTGTCCAGTGTTCTGTCACAGCGATGGAAATCCCTCGGCCCCGCTGTTCTCCCGGCAGTCTGGGTGACTCTGCTCCAGCATTCCATCAGCCCCAATTACTGCCTGCACAGTTCCGGCATGCCTTCCTGCCACATGTTCACCTCTCTAAAATAAGCCAAGGAGCAGATGTTCCTTAAACGCATTTGGCGTCATTTAAGTAAGAGTCATTTCCTGAGGTTTCAAGGCAGTGTTTGCACCTTCACTTTGATCCCTGTCAGATGGGGGGAGTCCTGTCTTTCATCCCACAGTCAGGGCCTCTCTGAGCCTCGGGGAGAACGCAGAGCATCCAACATTAATGATGACTTCCCTTGGTTGAGCCAACAAGGAAGCTGCTTCCGGTCTGTGAAGATCAATTTTGATTGTCAGCTTTACTGTATCCGGGATGAAAACTAGGAAACATGCCTCTGGTGAGTCTTAAAAAACAAACAAGATGAGAAAAGATCTTCTCCCAGGGTGGATAGCTTCTGGAGACCACCCAGACCTAAAGACAAGTGAGTGGAAGGCTGCTGCTTTTGCCTGCCTGCCTGCCTTTGCTTCTTGCTGGTGAGTGTATCGACTCTATGGCTGCCTCCACCAATGTTGTAGCCAGCCTTTGCTGACATCTGTTTCTCCATCCTTCCAACAGGGACTAAAGACCAGACCTTCTCTAGGAAGCCTCAGGAATCCTTCAGTGACAGGCTAGGACTGCTGAGACCTCCAGCTTCGTGGGCCGAGCAACTAATGGGTTGTGTGCAGACAGCCATTGTTGTATCTATATCTAATAAATGCCCTTTGTGATTTAGATGTGTTCTGTTGGTTCTGTTTCTTAAGAGAACCCTCACATATACACCTCTCCTCGTTACACAAAATCTTGAGTCATAGTAAAGTAAGAAACCAAATAAAAACAATCCTCTCGCCTGAGCAAAATCCTCTGGAGCCACAGCATCCCACACTCTGGCTCTGCCTCTCTATCCACAGCCCTGGATGGACGCCTATTGTCACCCTGGGCTTTATTAAAACATCACCCATTCTTCTAGGCCTCTTGTGTTCCCAGAGCCTGGCTTCCTGTTCTCTTAATCATTGTCATTAGAAATGACTCAAATGTTTGAGGACAATGGAACCAAAAATTCCCTCAAGAGGGACGAGGAAAGAGCTGTCGCCAGTAAGGCCTTCCAGGCAGTGCTTTCTAAGGAGGGAGTGACGGTGGCAGGAGAGGTCTTCATCAGTGAGGTGACGTCACCCTGGCCCATCTGGAGAAAAGACAGGCTTTGGTCCATTGCTCCTGGAAGAATGTGGGCCATGGCCTGTATTCTGCAGAGCTGGCTGGTTTCCTCCTCCCAGACTTCCTGATGGAAAGTGCCATCTCCTACCACTCAAAGTACGACCAGGGAGACTTTTTCTCAAGATTCGTACTCCAAAGGGCAGTCCTTGGAGCAAACTCAGTCTGCCAAAGTGACAGGTGTTAGGGTCTCTTCTGGTTTATGCCGAAAAGGGGTGGGACTGGGCACAGTAGTGCATGCCTTTAATCCAGCATTTGGGAGGTAGGTGGATCTCTGTGAGTTCGAGGCTAGCCTGGTTTACGCAACGGCAGTGTTTCACTAAAGAATTGCACCCCTGCCCAGGTTCAGGTCTGTTCTAAGTGTTAAACTATACATGGCCCACACCCCTGTGTAACTGTCCCTATCCACAGACCCAAACACAAGAAGTTCGCCATTATACAAGGAAGCTAATGGGGCGGGGAAGACAAAACCAGAGGAGCAGCATTAGATGGGAGTGGGAGTAGTGGAACCATAGACGTGTGTGAAGGTGATGAAGAGACGGGGCTGTGACTTCCACCAGAGGTGGGACTTCTCCAGGTGAAGGGAGGAAGAGGCTAGACAAGGCTGAGTGGTCCTCCACGGTGCCTAGGTGGGTTATGTGGGTCACGGATGCCATACAGCACGTGGCAAACCTTGCTTCCAGCTATTCTGAACTTTGAAGCTGGCAGAGTCACATCTGCGAGCTCTGTGTAGGCACTGAAGGCGTGGAAATGAAGAAGCCAGCATGGAGACTGTAGCTCTGACATTCTAAGACCGAACCCTGGACACGCTGAGTAGCTGTACATCAAATATTAATAGCAAAAATGAGGCGACGAGGGGCACACAAATCTATCAGTGACCTGCGGCAAACAGTACTGCAACAAATTGACCTTCTTCCCCCAAACCAATGATGTGAGATTACAAACTGATTTTCATAGGAAAACCCATTAGGTCAGTTGCTAAGTTAGAATTCCCCAGAAAACTTATTTCAACTTCAGACTTTGATTTACATGTAATGAACTCAGTTTCATCTCTGGTAATTGCCTGCTTGTGCATCATGTGCGCATCTATGAACACATGCATTTGAGCACGTGTGTATGCATGCACACGCACCTGCATGTCTATACTCGTCTCTGATCCAGGCATGGTGGCCTCTTGCTACTCAGACAGGTTCTCTCTGTATCCGTGTAAAGACTCAAAGTTCTTGCCTTCATGGGGCTGAGAGTACGGCAGGAAAAGAAAATGTTTAGGATCCTGAATGGTAAATGCTGCCAGGAAGGGAAGCCAGAATTTCCTGGAGAATGACTCAATGGCAGAAGGGGAGGATGAGATGAGAAGGGGGGAGAGGGGAGGATAATTTGAGGGAACTGGATGGTCGAGATGCGGGAAGGACAGAGACGGAGAAAAAAGAAAAGAGATATCTTGATTGAGGGAGTCAGTATGGGGCTAGCAAGAAACTTGGCACTAGAGAAATTCCCAGGAATCCACAAGGATGACCCCAGCTAAGAACCGAGGCAATGCTGGCAAGGGTGCCTGAACTGGCCTTGCCCCATAGTTAGATTGATGATTATCTTAAATGTCACCATAGAACCTTCATCCAGCAGCTGATGGAAGCAGAGGTCCACAGCAGAGCACTGGGCTGAGCTCCAAAGTCCATTCGAAGAGTGGAAGGACTGAGAATATGAGCAAGGAGGTCAAGACCATGATGGGGACACCCACTGAAATAGTCTGCCTGAGCTAATGGGAGCTCACCAACTCCAGCCTGAGAGGGAAAGGAACTGGCATAAGACCAAACTAGTCCCTCTGAATGTGGGAGACAGTTGTATATCTGGGGTAGACTGTGGGGCCACTGGCAGTGACCAGGATTTATCCCTACTGCTTGTTCTGGCTTTTTGGAACCCATTTTCTTTGCAGGGATACCTTGCACAGCCTAGATATAGTGGGGAGGGCCTTGGTCTTGTCTCAAAGCAATGTGATAGATTTTGTTGACTTCCCATGAAAAACCTTACCCACTCTGAGGAGAGGATGGGGGTTGGGATGGGGGAAAGTAGAGGGAGAAGGAGGAAGGGAGGGAGTGGGAACTGGGATGAGTATGTAAAATGAGAAAAGATAGTTTTTTAAAAAAATTTAAAAAAGAATGACCTTAATGAGGAGGTCAATCCATAGCTAGATCATGAAGTCAAAATTGCTAAATTTAAAACAAAACTCCAATGTGGACTCTGACTAAGCCATGTAGTGTTGGACTCACCCACAAAGTGAGAATAACCAGGCTGGCAAATAACGCTATTCCTGGTCACCTTCAGAGTCGGGGCACAGGCTGCCTTGCTGCGGACGTCCAAACAGTTCTGTAAAACTGTAGGGACTCCTACTCTATCCCAAGCTCTTACCCAGGAGTCCACAGGTGCCCTGCTCAGCACCCCCAGTGTAACCCCTTAGACATAGCTTCCTTAGCCCATAAGCCCCTTTGCTCTTCTGCGGTACACTGTAAGTTTTTTTTTTTTTTTGAGAAAGGTCTATGTAGCCTTGATCCTCCTGCCTCCACATCCCGAGTGCTGGGATTGAAGATGTACAATGCTATACCCAGTTTATTCTCCGCTGTACATCCTAAAGTGTCCCCCCCCGCCCCCCTGCCACTGGACGGAAGCCTGTTGGCCCCACTCTGTCTCCTGGACACTCATTACCCACAGGATCACACAGCAGGGAGACTGTTTCCCAATCTCCAAACCTCTAGCCTGGGGCTGCCGAGCCAGGCCTTTCCTCACACTTCCTCAGCTCCCCTCTGAGGCACTGCGTTTTCCACCATCCCCATGTCACCTGGAGCTGACTTCCATACCCCATAAGGCATCATTGAGCCACCAGGGTGGCACAGCATGGTGATCAGCTGATCAACAAACCTGTCCTTTTTCATGGGAGGTTAAGATGAGGGTCAAGTCAAAGGTACCCTTAGGTCTTCAACTCCCACGGCTTTTTTGATGGAGCTGGGGAACACTGACCATAACCATTGCATGTCTATCAGAGCAGCTGTGACTCTCAAGAGATCCTCTAGAAGGGGCCTGACGGAATTCCTCTGTAGAGGGTGAAGTGAGATTCTGACTGCTCCCTCCTTTCTTCTTCCCCGCTGTTTACACTCTGCCTCAGCTACACATGGTCCTGGGTCTCACGAGGTGCTATATATATGTGTCAAAGGGTAACCGAAGGTATCAAGACACCCCATTTATGCAGCCGTAGGGAGATTGTCACCTACAGTGGGGTAGATGTTTGAGGGATGTGGCTGCTCTGGGGCCCTGCATGATCCTGTAAGTGACGCCTCACCCACGTTCTGCTAGTAAACTCAGTCAGCTCATCGATTCCCCAAGCTACAGGGGAATCATTGCTTTGGCCCATTGTTGGCATGCTTTATGGGATAGGTAGATACTGGTCCGCGTCTCATCAGGTAAAGTTCACACGATGGAAAGTGACTGTGATCAAGGCAGGTCTCCCCATCCCCAGCGACACCATCACGGCTAGCTGACATTTCAAGTTACTCCCGCTACAGTGCCTTTCCCGTTTCCACCATGAATCTAACAAAGTAATTTATTTTTGACTTGTGACTCTAGGGTGGAATTGACGACAGACACTTAAGCTGTGACCTTCACAATCCTCAGATTGTCTCCATTTCCTCTGAGTCGCGGGCCAAGAATGAACTTCGGATGTTGCTGCCAGAGTCATCTTCCAAGTTTTGATCTATCAAGACAGTGGCTCTTAGGGCATCATTCAACATAGAATTCATCTATATACTTGCCACCCAACCTAACCTCTGCCTCATCTTATCCACAGGGCGCCTGCTTATGGATGGGTGGATGGATGGATGGATGGATGAAATTCAAGTCCTGGAAGGAATGTGGATCTAGCAATGTAGTAACCTTGCCCACAAAGGAAGCAGGCTGGTAGGACGGTGTAATGGTTTGAATAAGATGTCCCTCATGATTCTCTGCCTTTGAAATACTTGATCCCCAGTTGGTGGCTTTTTAGGGAGGATTGGGAGCTGTAGTCTTGTTGAAGGCAGTATGACGCTTGGAGTGGGCTTAGGGGTTTCAGAAGACTCAAGTTCCGTTTCTAGTTAGTTCTCTCTGCTTCCTGCTTGTGGACTGAGACGTGAGTTCTCAGCTACTGCTTCAGCACCATGCCTGCCTGCCTGCCGCCACACTGCCCGCCCTGACGGCAATGGACTCCTAACCCTTTGGAGTCACAAGCCCAAGCAAACCCTCCCTTCTACATGTTGCCTTGGTCATGATGTTTCAGCACAGCAATAGAACAGTAACTAAGATGAGAGGATGGCACTCACTGCAAGTGACTCGGGGTTTTCTGCATGCTGCCTCTTGAGACTCTAGTCTGTGTTCCTTCTGGAGAAGCTCAAAGTCTACCCTGGACTGCGTGCTCAGAGCCTTGCATTCCCTCCCTGCTCCTTGTCTTTCAGCAGTGTTTCTGTTGACTATGTTCTCCGGAGCCTGTGTGCCTGTGGGTGTATGTGCGCATGCGTGAGTGTGCATGCTCACGTGTGTTCTGTGTACGTACATGTTCATGTGAGTGTAGATGTATATGCTCATATGAACTGGATGTCTTCATTGTGGGTGTCATTCCTCATGCATCCTCCATCTTGTCTTTTGAAGCAGGGTCACTCACTGAGACCTGGAACTTGCCAAGGAAGCTAGGCTGGCTGGCCGGTGAGTCCCAGGGATCCACCTGTCTCCTCCTCCTGTGGGCTGGGGTTATAGGTATGGCATCTCTACAAAGGCTTTTTCTAAGACGTGCATTCCTGGGATTGAACTTAGGTCCTCCTGCTTGCACAGTGGCCACTTTACTGACCAAGCCATCTCCCCAGGTCCCTCCTCTGAGCCTTTTTGCAATTTTCTCTATCCCCAGTCAAAAGTGGTGTTTTTAATTTTCTCATCAGGAAGTCAGATCAAAGCCAGGGAACAAGGGTGACAGAAAGAGCCTGCTGCTTGACTTGAAAGAAGCCAGTCTTGGTCACTTCTCCCAAAGTGCTAAAGATGTAAAAGCAAGTTCAGCCACCACCCCAAACTTCGGAAGTCTCCTTTGGACACGAGCACACCTTCACTGGTTGACTTTGGTGCAAGCAGCTTAACCCACTTCTGCATCCAATTGGTCAGCCCTTTGTCTGCCCTTCTTTCTGAAGCTGCGAGCTGGATCTTAGGAAATCCCACGGCTGGGTTTTTGGAAAGAGAGTGAGGGCTCCTCCAGTCAGTGCCATTTTTCTGCAGTCACAGTTGAAGAACGGTATATGGTGGGCTATGGCTTCACAGCTGAGCCCAGGCCAGTCCCCTGTCAGTCAGGGCTGGGGTTCTAGTTCCGTGGAATGACATTCTTCTACTCAGGCCCTCTGAAGGAGGTCCTCAAAGTTACAGCATGTACTGGGGTCAACCAGATGTGGAATTAAACACAACTGGCTAGGCCCCCACCTCAGAGGCACAGATTCTGGGAGCTCTGGCCAGAAAATGTGGATTTAAGGAGCACATAGGGCAGTGTTTCTCAACCTGTGGGTGGTGACCCTTGTGTGTGTGTGTGTAGGGGGGGTCGAGAGACCTTTTCACAGGAGTCGAATATCAGCTATCCTGCATATCAGATATTTACATTACATTTTATAACAGTAGCGAAATTGCAGTTATGAAGTAGCAATGAAATAAGTTTATGGTTGGGGGTCTCCACCACATGAGGAACTGTATTAAAGGGGCGCAGCTTTAGGAAGGCTGAGAACCACTGCTCTAGGTAAGGAGTCACTAGTCTGTGGACCATCTTTGAGGTGGCTGTCTGAGGCCCTTGCCCCAATTATTTTCTGTTCCCCCTCCCTCTTTTCTTCCTTACTCTCTTCCTGTTTCCTTTCTTTCCACCGTTATTTCAGCTTTCCTTCCCTTCCTTTTCCCCTTTTTGTCCCTCCCTCCCTCCCTCCCTCCCTCCCTCCCTCCCTCCCTCCCCTCTCTTCCTCTCACTTCTGAGCAGGCATGCCAACTGCTCCCTGCAGGACCTTCAGTGGCAACATCAGGCCAGCCGCTCCCCGCAGCTCGCAGCTCACGGGCTCTGTTTTGCTTTCGCCCCTGATATATCCTGCAAGTCAGGTGACGACAAATGAAAATAATTTGAAGCTCATTTGAGGCATCCTCCAGTCAACACTGTCACTAAGAGTCACTGCCTTTGCAACTGCATCAGTCTCCATCAGTGGCAGATGGAGTTTAAAAACAATAGTCAAATCCACTTGCCCAGCATGCATGAGGCCCTGGATTCAATCCCCAGTGTTGTGGTTTGGATGAAAATGTCTGTCTTGCTCCTGTGTCTGAGCACCTGGTCCCCAGCTTCTGGCTCTGTTTTGGGAAACTGTGGAAGCATCACAGGAAGGAACCTCAATGGAAGACGTGGCCACCAGGGCTGGGCTGGAGGTTTATAGGCCAGCCCCACTTCCTGTTCCCTTGGTTTCCTGCCCTGCCAAGATGTGAACAAGGAGACTCGGTCCCTTCTGCCACAACTGTGAGCCACTCTGGTGTCATGATGGACTGAATCTCCTCAAACCATGGGCCTAACAGAAACTTTCCTCGAGTTACTTCCTGGTCACAGCATGAAAGATGGAAGGAAGGAAGGGAGGGAGGAAGCGAGGGGGAAGTGAGGGAGGGAGGGGGAAGGAAGAAAAGCAAGGGGGAGGGAGAGACAAATGGTTAATCAAAAGAAACCTTGGGCTGTAGAAGTGGTTCAGTGGGTGACATTGCTTGATGCTCTTGCAGAGGACCTGAGTTCCCTGCGATCCTATCAGGAGGATCACTTCTGTCTGGAACTCCAGCTCCAGGGTTCCAATGCCCTCTTCTGGCCTCCATGGGCACTGCACTCATGCACAGACCCACCCACCCACACATACATACACTTACGTTTTAAAAACATATTTTAAAAATGAAAGAAATTTGGGCAGACGTGAATCTCCACCACTGGGGCACAAGATGAGTCACATAAAGGAGGAAGCTGTGAGGCTTCATGGGCAGGAGGACACAGGCTCGGGTCTCGGTAGTAAGAAGACAGACCTCTGCATGCTGCGCATCTTCTCCTATGAGACCTGGCTCTCAGCCTGGCAACAGAGGACTCCTAGGCGATGCAGCAGCACTGGCTGAATTCAGCATAGTGCGAAATTATGCCCCACTGTCCTGCGTGATTTTTATATTCTAATGCACCCAGTTGTATTATTAAGATAACACAACCTTATCTGTTACAGATAAACCATGAAATGGTAGGTATAACAGGATAAAATGCCATCATATCTCCTGTCATGACCCTTAAGAACGAGGTCAGTTCTCCGGTGGGGACTGTGGTACATATTATTCTTATTGTTGATGTTTGGTTGTTTGCTTGTTTGTCTTTGAGACAGAATCTCATGTAGCCTAGGCTAGCCTTGAACTTATTATGTATCCAAGGATGACCCTGAATTCCTGATCCTCCTGCTTCAATAGGTTTGCACCACTATGCCTAGGCTACACATGCTGGGGATGGGATGCAGAGATTTCTGCAGGCTAGGCAAGCACTCTGCTGACCAAGTCATAGCTTCAGCCCTTCACGTGTTTTTCTTTAGGGAGCAGCAAACTGCATAGTCAGCCCTCCGGGGACAAAAGTCTCTGAGCTCAGGCTCCTGCATAGGGCTGTGCTCTCTGAGGACTGAACTTCTGTGTTCTCTTCTGGAAGGCAGGATGTCATCTCCTCTATCTGGCTCCGGGACCACTCTGCCCAGAGACAACTCTCCTCATTCTGATGATAGTCAAGGTAAGAGCTCATCTCTACGCCACCGCAGAAAGGGGCTACCTGGGAGCTGCTTCTGGCAGTTTCGCAACCTCATGCAAGATGGTGTGGGCATTTGCCAAAATGGCATGCCCTGTTTTCACTGCCATAAAAGGATCCAATCTATAAGACCAGAGAGAGAGGAATCCATCGGACCTTAATGTGGATTCACGTGCATCTGTTTCTCCTAGTGCCCCGCGGGATGAAATGTATATGCCTTTCAGACAGGAGACGGGAGCTCATTAAATGCAAGAGTTACGGGCTGTCTGCTAGCAGGTGGATGTACATATTACGATCTATATGCTGGCTGTTATCGTTAATTCCAGGTCATTCTGGGCTGCAGCTGAGATCTTGCGTTGTTTGTTTCTTGCAGCTTCCGATACACCCGAATATTCACACTTCATTAGATGTCTCAAGCACATCACAAGGGCAACAAATCTTTCACAAATACTCTTGAGCACTTTTTTTACAGCCTTTATAAGGAACTAACACTTTACAAGTTCTGTATGTCTCTTCCTAAACTTATTTTCCCTCAGTTCTTAATGAAGCTTTTTCCCTCGGGCTAGCTTTCTTAGGGCTGAGAGGTGTTGCCTAGGCTACTGGGAAGGAAACCCCACCAGTGGACCTGCGTGTTACAAGACCAACCTGCCACACAAGATGCACTCATTGGCACAATAGTGGCATGACTGTTACTGGGCGAGTCAACGGCTTTCTTGCTGGATTTGGGGTTCACTCTATAGGAGAGAATTGCCCCTGGTGCTGGGACCCGGTCAAAACCCATGGGTGGAGAAACTGTAGGCCCTAGGGAGGAACCTACTACTGACACTGTGGCACACAGGGCTGTGTGTGTGCACATAAACAAAATCATAATCCCATGTGAAGTGAAGAGTCACCAAAGATAAGATTCATCTGGAGATGATGGGAAGATGGAATGGCTAGTGGCTAACGTGGCAGGTAGCGACCTGTGATTGAGCAGGACAAGGAACCACTTCCCAGACACAACCTTGAAGATGAGAAACCAGAGTGGCTTTCTGATTATTCTCAGAGTGCCCTGTTTGACTGTAATGTGACCACAAGTTCAGGTGTGAGGGGTAGTGAGTGACAGGAGTTGTGTGTGGGGTGTGTGTGTGTGTGAGTGTGAGTGTGTGTGTGAGTGTCTGTGTGTGAGTGTGTGAGTGAGTGTGTGTGTGTGTATGAGTGTGTGTGTGTGTGTGAGTGTGTGTGGACTACTTTCCTACTGTTGACTTGATGAATGAGCATTGTTCCTTAGTGGTGGAGCCACTGTTTAGCTGCCATGCTCCAGTACATAACCCCTGCCTGTGTTCATGCAAGTGACCCTAAATAAACTCAGTGGACCACAAAACAAGGCAGTAGCAGGAGGAGGGTGCATTGGGAGAAGTGGTCTGGAAGGGGTAGGAGAGGGGTAAGAGAGGGCAATGGGGTGAATATGATCAGCACACGAAACTGTCAAAGAACATGTCATAAACTATGAAGGAAGCGGCATGCTTGAAGCTCCCCATCTCAGCTAGGGTTTCTATTGCTGTGGTAAAACACCATGACCATGAGCAACCCAAGGAGGAACGGGTTTTTCCATCACATCACAGTCCATCACCAAAGGAACTCAAGGAAGGCAGGAACCCTGGACCCAGAACTGAAGCAGAGGCCATGGAGGAGAGCTGCTTACTGCCTTGCTTCCTGACCTTTTCATTTTGCTTTCTATGTACCCCCGGTTCGTCTGCCCAGGAGTGGCACTGTCCTCAATGGTTTGGGCCCTCACACACCAATCATCAGTCAAGAAAACATCTTGTCTAGAGATGTGTCTTCTGGCTAGCCCTACAGAAGCGTTTTCTTGATTAAGATTGCCTCGTCCCAGATGACCGTGCTTTGTGTTACGTTGACACACAAGCTTCCTTCCAGTTCTCCATGTGGCTCTCTCTCCATGTCAGCCTTGGGCTAAACTGCATTTACACACACACACACACACACACACACACACACACACGGGCGCATGCACGCGCTTGCTCTCTGCCACACTGGGCAGTGCATCTCCTGGTCATGGAGGGTGAAGCCTCCAGGGAGACAGCCCGGCATCTACCCCACAGGGCCTTTTCCAGCTGAGCATGGGAGGGAGGGCTCTGAGCTCTGGCTCCCGTGTGGGCTGGAGTCTATGTATGTGGTGCTAGGAGGCTGTGCTTTGGGAAGGCAGGATGCAGAACATACCCACTCTTGATACTAACTTCTCATCTAGTTTGCTTTCTGCTGCTGCGATGAGACATGGCAAACAAAAATGATTAGGGGAAGAAAGTGTTTACCTCATCTGATATCTTCAGGTCTCAGAACCCATCAGGGACGGCAGAGCAGAAACTACAGGCAGGAATTTGACACAAACTATGAAGGAACACTGCTTACCAGCTGGTTTATAGACTCTTGCTCAGCTGGCTTCATATGAACTTTTTACATGTTCGGGTGCTTTCCTCAACATGTCCAACTAGGTACCACATATGTGCGTTGCCTTCAAAGGCCAAAACAGGGCATTGGATCCACTAGGACTGGCATTGCAGAGAGTTGCGAACTACCATTTGGGTGCTGAGAATCGAACCTAGGCCCTCCTGAAGTTCACCCAGTGCTCTTAAGCACTGAGCCATCTCTCCAACCCTCAAAGATCTTTCCTTATGCAGCCCAGACCCACCCACCTAGGGATGATGCTACCCACAGTGGGCTGTGTGCTCCCACATCAATCATCAATGAAAAACAATCGCTCATAGATATGACCACAGCTCAATCTGATCCAGGAAATTCTTCAGTTGAGAACCTCTTCCTAGACAACTCTAAATTGTATCAAATCGACCACAGAACCTAACCAGGACATTCTACTCCTGGCAGTTTGCTACACAAACATATTTACTGTGAAACCATGATCTTTCCTTTCATGTTTGTCCCCAAGATCTCGTGCTAATATGACAATATAAAATGTATCTTTAAAAGTCCCATTCTGTAAAAATTCCAATGTTTTAAAAGCCCAAGGTCTTGCTAGAAATTCAAAATCTCTTAACTTTGGGTGCCCATCAAATCAAACACAAATCATACGTTGTGGCAGTGCTCAAACCTCCATGCCTTTAAATTCTGGAGACAGGGAGAGGGGTCAGGTTGGACGGCAGGCATGGAGTCGGAAATGGAGGCCGCCCTGGCACCGTCCAGAGCAGTGCGATATAAACCAACGGGGTCTGTTTGCTTATGTGTCAGGTGCTGCACCTGGGGCTGCGAACGGAGGAGATACAGAAGAGATGCTCAGATGTGGTCCTTCCTAGAGCTCCTAGGCTGGAAGAACACACATCCATAAATCACAAATGAAGTGACAGCCACGGTAAGTTAAGGTGACTTCACCATTCCTGTGGGCTCTGTACCGGCAGCGGAAGGACACATTGAAGACTAACTGCTCTCCTACAAGGTCAGCTGCTGGACGCAGATGCCAGAACGAACCCGCACCCCTCGCCCCCTCCATACTCTGTGCCTAGGCTCAGGGGCTCTGCGCACACCTGGGTTTGACTTACAGCTGAGTGTAATCGCCACTCAAATCACGATGAATCCTAAATCCAGCGGGAGCAGTTTTTGAAAGGGGTAGCAGTCAAATTAGACAGATGCCAACACTGCAAAAATTCATCGTTCTTTAAACTGTAGGACACAAATGATTAGTGGGTCAGGAAATCATTCAGTGGCCTCGTGTGCACGTGCGTGCATGCGTGATGCATGTGTATGAGTGTTTATGCATCTCAAATTTGAGGTCCACACTGAGTGTCTTCCTCAATCACGCTCTACCTTATTTATTTAGATGAAACCTCACTATGTAGCCCTGGCTGGCCTCGACTCTCTCTGTACAGACCAGGGTGGCTTTGAACTCATAGAGATCTGTCTGCCTTTGTCTCTGCTTCTTGAGTGCTGGGGTTTAAGGTTTGCGCCACCACCACACCTGACTTTCCACCCTATTTTTGAGTTAGGGTGAGTTTCCCTTCCCCCCGAACCTGGAGCTCCTGATTCAGGTATAATGGTTGGCCAGCACATCCCAGGGCTCCTCCTGTCTCTGCCTCTCCAGAGCTGGGATTATAGGTGTGTACCAACATGCCTGGCGTTCATATGTAGGTGCTAGGGATCTGAACTCAGGCCCTCCTCGTACAGCAAGAAGCACTCTACCTATGGGCCATCTCTGCCCTGCAGAGGAGCGTTCCTAAGAGACGGAAGCAGAATGAAGCAGGACAGAAACTGTCAAAGAGCCTGGTAAAGTAACTGTTCTTGTTTCATGTATGTGTACATGCATGTGTTCATGTGTGTGCGCATGAATTTGTGTGAGAAAGAATGTGCATATGCGTGTGTAAAACAGATTTCTTATTGCACATTGGACTGAAAAATTTCCAGTGGCCACCGCGCAGTCACTTGTCATGTGAGTGTGAGAGAGATGGCATCCATTTTCTTCTTATTTCACATACAAGCTACAGAGAAAACCTGAGAGCCATTTCCACCAGGCTTGATATATGCAGAATGTGGAATGTGAATGGCAAACTCTGGCGATGGCAGGGCACTGCGGTAAAGGCCTAGTCTGGGAGGCGAGCTGAGCGACTTTCACGTTCTAACCTTTTCTAGCATTTTTTTGCTACATGATCTGGGGGCACAACAGTCATCTCGCTGAGCTTCCATCTTCCATTTATTTTCCTCTGTAAAACAGGGAGGCACGTGGTCTCGGTATCTAATAATAGACAGTAAACGAAATCAGGTAATGAGCAGAAAAACACGGCCAAGATAAGGGATGCTGGTGCCCCGTACAGTGTCTTTCCTGAAAACGCCACCAAGTGAGCCTCTTCTTTTCTGCAAACTCCAGGTGACCACATTAGCCTCACTCAGTAGATTAGCCTGTGTCTATTCTGTTTGGCTTTTAGTATTTGGGTAAGGCTGGAAGAACCTGGAACGCTGTGCTGTTGAGAAGGGAGAGCCTGAGGTTAGAGCATCTCTGGGGCTGGGAAACACGTCTTTTGTGCAATGCCATTTAGTGCCACAGTGAGAATTTCCCGAGAGGGGATCAGAACGGGGCTCTGCAAACGAGTGCTCATTTACAACCCTTACTTTAGAAAAACCTTTCAAAGCCCAAGCGAGCACTTAGGAGCTTTGCTAATGCTCTCGAAATGTGGATAACCAAATGTTTTTCCTCCATTTCTTTAAAAATATCAAATATTTCTCCTTCATTACAAGGTAATGTTCTGAGACCATAATGAATCATGATAGCACAAACATACCTGTTATGAAAAGACAAATGATAAGAGGAATAAAATCAGGGGAAACATTGGTACACTCCAAGTGGTGATTTATTGTATAATTCGTCTTTGGACCCTTGATAGAAAAATCAACATCTGTGTCTTAATGGATGTGTTTTTAAAAATGGATAGAGGGAATCTGCTAATCTGCATGGGTTTGCTTGGGGATTTTAATGTAATCTATTACATTTGTATGGGTGTATGTGTAATATATATGCATATTATAAGGTATAATGTATATGCATGCGTGAGTATGAGTGTGAGTGTGCCATGGCATATGTGATATGTGTGGAATATGTATGTATGTATATATAGTATACATATACATATATATAGTGTGTATGGGTGCATTTATGAGT
>JABTXL010000653.1:3229007-3241237 GCA_025134845.1 Neodon shergylaensis
CTTCCTTCCTTCCTTCCTTCCTTCCTTCCTTCCTTCCTTCCTTCCTTTTATTTTTTGTTTGTTTTTCAAGACAGGGTTTCTCCATGAAACAAACAGTCTTGGCTGTCCTGGAACTCACTCTTTAGAACATACTGGCCTCGAACTCACAGAGATCTGCCTGCCTCTGCCTCCAGAGCACTGAGATTAAAGGCGTGCGCCACCACCGCCCGTCTTGTAGTGCATATTCTTAATTAGCGGTATATGTGGGTGGTGCCATCCCTGGGCTGATGGTCCCAGATGCTATAAGAAAGACATCTAAGCAAGCCATGAGAGCAAGTCAGTAAGCAGCTCCCCTACATGGCCTCTGCATCAGCTCCTGCCTCCAGGTTCCTGCCCTGAATCTAGTAAAACTTGACTTCCTTCATTGATGGAGTAGGACCTGACAGTTGGGAGCAGAAACAAACCCTTTCCTCCCTGAGTTGCTTTGGTCGTGGTCACTTTAAACACAACAGTGGAAACCCTAACTAAGACGTCTTCCAACTCAGCATTTCCAGCTTGTCACTCCCTCTTAAACCTGTCATGGCTCTCAAGTGCCAAATACATACCAGCCAGAATCTCCAGCCTCAGCACCCTTTTGGATTAAGCCTTGATTTCTCTGACTGTACACAGAGCTCAAGGACTCTGGCAATAGAATGGGGAATCAGTTAATAGTAATCAGGTATAACCTATAGCCTTGCTCACAATTTTATAAAGATTTGCTTTATTTTTAATTATGTGCATGAGTGTGCATGCATGTGCATTTGCATTTGAGTGCAGTGCCCAGTGAGGCCAGAAGAGGGCGTCAGACTCCCTGGAGCTGGAGTTATGGGCAGTTTTAAGTTGTCCAGCACGGGCACCGTAAGCACTCCTAACCACTGAGCCATCTCTCTAGCCCCCACGCTAGTCATTTGAAGTGTTTCCAAGTTTACTGTTGTTTTATTAAACGGGCTCATCATTAACGCAAGCATTTATTGTCCAGGCTGTCCGCTGCTTGCCTCTTCAAACGGGTGGTCAGGAATCCCTTGCAGATGGACAAGCCCTGCCTGGCTGTCCAGCATTTTAATATTGCTGCTACTTGCTGGGCAGGCAGCGCTGACTGTTTTTAATTTATAAAGGAGGATTTATGGACTCTTGGATGGCAACCGACAGCCAATCAATAAGGGCTGATAATAACAGCGTGTAATATCAAGGAACATTAGGTCTGAGGCAGGATTTGGGGAGAGAAGTGGGCAGTTAGAAACCTTATCATTTGAAAAAAGGTCAAGGCCCTGGTAGCAATAAAAATGCCTAAGCAAATAAAACCACACCTGTGAACTGAGAACCTCGTAAATTGCTGAGAAAAAAAAGGCTTAGAGACCCCGTGAAGGGAAATTGCTCCCCCCTACTCCCTCAGCCAGGATTTGGGTTGCTGTAGGACCAATGTGGCCATTAAGAAAGGGACTATGTATTACTGCTTAGGACAACAATGACGAGTGCAAGTAGCCAATGTCACTGAGGTGCCTGGGGCTGCAACAAGAATCTTCCAGAAAGCAGAGGAGGAGTTAGTGGCCCTAGAAAGGCTTTACTGTAAACCCTGGGGCTGAGCCTTGGCGTGTACCGGGAGGATCTACCACTTTCTGACATTCTGCCTCATTTCTTTGAGGGATGGGGGAGCACTTACTGATCTTACATTGTTCACTTATATAATAATTTAAAAAGTCCGAATTCATGAATTCTGTTCCCAATAATCATATTGCCTAAACTAAAGCAGTATCTGTGAACAGTGGTCAGTTTTAAAAGATAGCCATAATAGCAAGGCGAACTGTTCTGACCCGCTGACAGTTGTGATCCACTGAGGAAAGAAAGAGTTCACAGGCCTTCCCAAGACTGCATATATGATCAGATGTAAGCCCCACCTGCCCAAGGACCAGGTAACCTCCTGGGATTCTGGGAGTTAGAGTTCTGGAAACTAACAACAAAGCATCTTGGCGCTACTTACCTGGAAAATTTCCAGGTGATGGTTTTGACCAAAATTTCATCTTGGTTAGTGTTTAATACACTTAATAAAAACTTATTTAAATTCGGCCAAAAGGGTGGAACAGTATTTTTTTTTTTGGCCAATTTTAGGATTAACACAGACTCTCCTAAGACTCCATATACATACGATGTACCTAGGCTCTTCTGTCCCCATCTCCCAGAGGAAGAGAGTGCTAAGACACTAAGTTTCTCCTCAGCAGCGATGAGGAGGTTCAGGAATAGGCAAGGAGTGAGATCCCATTGACTCACTTATGGGTTAGATTTTCCCGTACAGCTCTTGGAAACTGAAGCGCCGGGAGAAATAAAACACATCTCCCATTTAAACCTTCCCTAGGCTACCTGGCTGATTAGAAGGTCTGTGACTTTGGAGAGCTGGAATGGTACAGGTCCAAAGCCAGATCATCTTGGGCTCTCTCTAGCCTTCAACATCAGCATTTCTGGTCTAGCTCCATGGGGTGACCTAGCATCTTTAAGAAGCCTAGGTAAAGAAATCCTTTGCTATATACAAAAAAAAAAAACAAAAAAAAAAACAAACAAACAAACAAAAAAAAAACAAAAACCTGTAGCTCCCAACAGCTCAGTCTAAGCATGGCATCAGAGAGCATCTGAGGCCCGGAGCAGTGACATTCCGGCTTTGCTGTGAGCTTTCTGTCAAGGTATTTGAAAAGTGTCTTGAATTGTGACTTACTCTGTTCTGTGACTAACAAGATCTCATTTCTACGGCGGAGCATATCTTTGGGGACAACTTGAGTCTGCATTCTCTGTCTATGATCACTAGTATTTGACTACAGAATAAACAAGCCCTTACCCATTTTGAGGTAAGGCCTGTGTTTTTATTGACATCCCCCTAGAGAGTTGAATATTCCAATCAGAATGGACTGACTCTAAGCCCCAGTTTCCCACAGAGGTTCCCCAACCCCCTGGCAACTCACCTCCTTGTAAGGTGTACTCAGTCACCGCCCTGCTGAAGACTCCCAGGCCTGCGCCATTGTAGGCAGCCACCTGGATCTCATACTGGGTCCAGATGATGAGGTCAGTGACCAGGCAGTAGTTCACCTCTGGGCTGCTAATGTTCCTCTGCTGATGCTCCCCGGGCAGGCCAGCTAGGCGGTACCTGTGGCAGAGAGGAAGCATGAGGGCTGGGTCACCGCCCACTGTGGACTGTGATCGCCTTGAGAGGATGGCGGAGGTTAGCAGGCATGGACGAGGCTTCGAGCTAGGCCTGACCACAGCATGCCTTGGTCAATGGCTTCATACAATGCTATACTTTAATCTCACGGTGACCGTAAACTCCAGGTGAAGTGGAACAGGCTTTCAACTCCGGATGGCCATGAGGAAATTCTGTTGGTTTTGTTGCTGCTGCTTCGAGGTAAAGTCTTGCCACTATAGCCTAGCTGTCCTAGAACTTACCTGGTAGCCCAGGCTGGCCTCTGTCTTGCAGTAATCCTCATGCCTCAGTTTCTTAGCTAGGACTGCAAGTGTGCACCACTCCACTCAGACTCGGTTTCCCATTTGAGAAAATGTGATAGAAATGCCCCCCAAACAAGAGAGACCCGCACTATGAGCTGAGACTTAGACTGCCCCAGCTGCTGGAAGGAGGCTATGGGGATCCTGGAGGCTGGTGGAACCCAAATGATGCTCCTTTCCTCCCTCTCTTCTTCCTTTCTATCGAGACAAGGGCTTGCTATGCAGACCAGGCTTGCCGGGGACCCACGATACTCCTGCTTCAGCTTCCTGAATTACACAGACGTGTATCATCACATTCTAGAAGTTCTGCATTTCAGGTGTGAACTGCCGAGTGTGTACAGTGACTCGGAGTCAAGGTTTGGAACCTGATCACTATCAGGGATGGAGAGAAAGGTTGGTCTTGCAGCTACATTGCAGGGAGAAAACAGGAAGCCAGTGGACTGTGGTCTCCTGCCCTCTGTCCTACTACCCTGTCCTGTTTTCATTTAAGAATAATTTAAATTGGTCCAGAGATATCCCAGACCTAGAGTGAGTAGCTTTGAAAACACGCTAAAACTTCTAAAGGGCTAGTCCGTCCATGGCTAAGTATGACCAATTGCTTTTTGGGGGGACCTTTGTGAGTTCTTGGGTAACATGTCCTTCAGCACCCTAAAGCAGAAATTTAAAGTTGGTCTTATTCACAGGATGGCTTACACAAACCATCTCTGAAAAAAAAAAAGGCATGAATTAGGGAACGGCTTTTGTACTGTGGAAGGCCTTTTCCTGCATTATTTTCATTAGCAAATGTTTTTCCATGATTCCGTTTATAGAAGTTAATGTACTGAAGTAGCTCAGTTAATTCACAGAGCTTTTCTGGATCAGTTCCCCTGGGTAAAATGAGAGACACGTACAGTCATCCTGCGGCTTCTCAAAGCATCCAATTTATAGCCCAGTTGTTCTTGCCTCCGCGAAATGCGGCTTTGTGTGATACCCAGAGAGGGGAAAAGACTGACAAGACACCCTTAAACAGAGAGGCAGCTGCAGACCCACTAACTTCTCACAGCGACTGGAGTCACCAGGGTCTTCCCAGATGCTGCCCCACTGACAGAGCAGAGGGAAGGGACGCACCCAGGACAGGACAGGAACTCCCAGACCAACAGGGCCACCGAGGCAGGAAAACTAAAGCCCAGAAACCACAACTTCCCTAAGAGATATGCAAATGAGGGAGTAGTGAGAGAGGCCAGAGAAGTTTCTTCTTCAATCCAGGACTTCCTGGGGACATTCTTCCTGTCTAAGGAACCATTTGTGCTTGGTAAGGCCGATTTGGAAGGAAACAGAAAGGAGGAAGGACAGAAAGCCTTGAAGGCATGAAGGTCAAAGCTAGCTTTCTCGGCACCAGGTCGTGGTGGGAAGGTTCCTCCCAAACAGTCCTGAATGGAAGCTGGGGGAAAGAACTGTGCTTACAGCTGAGCCCTGCTAGGAGGGTTGAAGGATGAGAACTTCACTGTGTGAGGTTGGGGAGTAACAGTCTAATATCTAATTAAAATTACTCCTGGACTGTCTTTAGCCCCTCGACAGCCATTCCTTGCCTACCTCTGTGTCTGAACTAACATCCTTAGGATTAACAGGCAAAACCTGAAATGAATCAATGTAACAGACCACTAGCTTCCTCCAACCAAAAGGCTGGGAGTGCTGTTAGCTGGCATCCAAGGTCGACAGTGCCTTGATTTAGGACTTTCTTTGTTCTTTGACTGTAAAACTTCAAGGAACTGTCCTCATGTTGCAAAGCAGAATTAGAGGAGACCCGAATCTGCATTGGGCCATGGTCACTTACAGTTGGTTCCAGAAATAAGCTCTTTTATTTCTGGTATTCAAGGTGGAGCTGTGCTTCAGGCGGACAAAGGCTTGTGTTTAAATCTTGATTCCCACCTGGTGGGTTGGAGTGGGCGGAGTCTCATCTAATCAGTAGATTCATAATTGGCTCAGGAGTTGGTGGGAACCAGGTGGGGCCTGCTGGAGAAGGTGGGTCGCTATGACTGAACCTTTGAGGTGTACACTTTGTGCCTGGCTCCTTCCACAGTCTTTCTGCTTCAAGGCCTCTGTCGATCAGCACTGCCCTCCTGTAGGCCCTTCCACCCTCCCACCCACCACAAGCCCAGAGCAATAGAGCCAAGTGGCCACAGAAGGAGCCCTTGGGAACCATAAGCCAAGATAAACCCCTCAAAGGGACTAGAAAAACAGGGGGAGCGAAGGGGACAGGAGAGAGAAAGCCAGACCTTCCTCATCCTGGGATCTAGTTTGTGTTTCCTGCCGACAGAGTCTAGGACAATCAGCAGATAAAGTCCTGAATGCCTCGAGATACATCCTCAGATAAGGCTGTTAAATCAATAAGCGGAGGGTGTGGCCCAGCTGACAGAAACCTGGCTGGCAAGCAGGAGGCCCTGGTTCTGCCCCAGCCCCTGGTAAACTGCATGTGGTAGTGCCCACTTGTAATCCTAGCGCTCGGAAGTTGGCGGCAGGAAGAACAGAAGATCAAGACCCTCCTTGGTACTCAGAGAGTTTGAGGCTAGCCTGGGCTACATGAGCATCTGCCTCAAACCCAGCCAAGCAAACAAAGCAGGGAACAACCACACACAACCGGGCTGACTTGGAGTCAACCTGCTTGCAGCCCCGAGTGTTCCTGCATCAGCAATTCCCCTCTCCTTATCAGGAACGGTGAACCTGAGCAACCTGCCTTAGATTGCAGGAACGAGAGGAAGGGCTTTACTTGAAACTGAGATTTCGCTTAAGCTTGAAATCGTTAAAGCTCGCTGTAATGAGTCCTAGGACACGTGTAACCCAGAGAGCACCATGAATATGCATCTCCACAGGACACCTCGCTGCACCCACACCTTGGGGTTATCCACCATCATAGTTCCCTATATGACTCTATCTAAATATCATCCCTCCTTTAAGATAAGCATAAGGAAATGTTTAATTATTATTGTTGTCATTTGTGCGTGTATGGTCTATATGTGTTCATATGTGTGTGTGCACATGTGCATGTGGGTGTATGCACATCTATGTGTGAATGTGTGTGGAGGTCACAGGTCAACACTAGCTTTCCTCTCTCCTCCACAGGGGTTTCTCACTGAACCTGGAGCTCATCCATTTGGCTAGCTGGCTGGTAAATGAGCTTCAGAGATCCCCCTTGTCTTGCCCCCACTCCCAGCCCCTGCTCTGGGGTGACTGACATGTGGCATCAGGCCCAGCTTTTTATGTGGGTGCTAAGGACTCACACTCAGGCACTCAGTGCTTGCAGAGCCAGCCTCTTACCCACTGAGCCACCTCCCAGGCCATGAGTAGATATTTCTTCACAGCTTTCTGGGAGACACTGCAAAGTCACCCATAGGAAGGTCTGGCTCCAGGGAGCCCTTCACTACCCAATCCACTTTCCAAGGAAAGGCTATGAGATTAGCATTGGGGGGACATGGAGGGGGACACAGGCTGAGGTCCTTGTTCAGGACATGAAGCCTGTCCCAACCATACATTCTCCTCAGCCACTTCATCAGGGAAGAGTAGGATTCACTTTGAAAATAGCATGGGCAAGGAGGTCCACTCTGGCCCGGGCCCTAGGGGTCCTGGGGATGTATGCTGGATGTCTGAGAAGGTCAAGGAGAAGGAGGACTCCACAGAGCATCCTCTTTCCTCCTTTCTGGGAGGATCTGTTACCCTGGAGATGGGCTCAGTCAGAACGGATGAATTTTTATCCAGAAATAAACAGGATTTTTTTTTAAAAGGACATAACCCTGAGTGCCTCTCGGAGAAACATGCTGCCTATTATTATAAATATTTTATCACCGTGCGAGCATCCTAACTACTTCTTACGGTGTGAGCCACCAAGGTGATTGATCTTCTACTTGCTCCCATGCATTGTGTGTTGGATTCGACACAGAGCCTGTGCCCTGGAGGGTTCTTGCTCGGAAAGCAAACTGCGAGCTGCAAGCTGGAGCCTTTCTCAGAAGCATTTGCAGGCGAATGAATCTTGGTATGGGTCTTTAATTTCCACCCACTTTGATATTCAAGGCCTGGGGTGGTGTGCCTTCATTTTTTTTTAGGGCTTCCTTCGACTTAAGCTCTCAACATTACAGATGTCCCCTTCCCCCCTCCAATCTAATAGCACTGTCACCAAGAATCTCTTAAGGACAGTAATCCCAAAAAGTAGAGAGATGTGCAGTCAGCCATGTGACCTCATAACATCAGACAGTTTTATTATTAGGCTCTATGCCCCAAGCATGTTCAGGGGGACAAACATCACCGCCCTTACTTGACAGGCTCTGCCTTGGGGACCCTCCTTCTTCAGAGAAAGGAGCTGGTTGTGAGCAGGGCAAGCTAATTATTTTCATTAGTTGACGGGTGTGGACAGGGGGATGGCTAAAGTCGGAAGGAAAGCACAGCCTTGAGGTACAGGAACCCTTAGTGTGAGGCAGCAGAAGGATGGGTAGGAAGGTCAGGCTACTGGCAACTGCCACCAACTAGAACAGAGCCCAGGGCCACTGCTGCTGGATGACACGACTGTCTCCCTCTGACCTTTTGCAAATGGAGGATGACAGCTGGGGGCAGAGATATGGGGAGCATGGGCACTGACTTCCTGTTGGTCCTTTAAGCCCTGTTAGACAGACAAGGCTGAGCTCAGGTTAGAGGAGAATCATAGGCTGCAGGGAGGTGGAAGAACAGCAGGGAACTGGCTGTGTCCTGCAGCTCTGGCTCGCTCCGAGCAGGGGCTTTCCACAAAGAAGCCTGCTTTCCAGCAACCATCTTCTCTTAAGGGTCTCTCGGTGCACGCGGAAGCCCCGTCTCCCATCTCACTCCACGGTTAGCTGAAGTGAGGCGACTACAGTCACAGGTCCTTTATAGGTGAAGCAAATGGAGCTGAAGAGCCACCATTCTCAAGCTGGGAGGTGAGATGAGAGATCAGTAGGTTGAGAGCCTCCCTGGCTACATCGTGAGCTGGAGGCCAACCTGGCTACATGAGACCTTGACACAGCAAAAGACATAAAATAGGGCCAGAGAGATGGCGCTAGGTAAGGGTACTTACTGCAAGGCAGCGTGATCTGAGTTTATCTCTGGGCCCCACAGTGGGAGGACAGAATGTCGTCTGATGAAACTCCATATACTAAATAAAGAAACGTCATGAAACTACAAATGATACATAAAGGGAAGAAAGAAAAAGGCCTTGGTGGGGGCAGAGGGGTTGTCAGAGTCGTCAGGAAAAAACCCACATCTCTCATAATGTAAATATCTGTACTTTCTGACGGTCTTGGTGACCCCTGGGAAAGGGTCCTTTATGGTGGTGGATTCCTCCTGTAAGGTCAGCACTTGGGAGCTGAAGGCAGGATGATAGGGTGTTCAAGAATGTCCTCAGCCACATTAACAAGTTCTAGGCCAGCATGACCTACACAAGACCTGTCTCAAACATGAAAGCAACAATAAGAACAAAAAGAAAGAAAGAGAGAGAGAGAGACCCCAATACTTTCACAATTTCCTTCCTAGTTAGACCTCTGTTAAACAAGCACTCATGAACCCCAGCCCAGTGTGTGACAGGGAGGTATTTGGAGAATAATGAATGCATTCCTGCTTCAGTAACGCTCATAAGATTGAGGGGTGATGGTGGTGCACACTTTTAATCCCAGCACTCTGGAGGCAGAGGCAGGCAGATCTCTGTGAGTTTGAGGCCAGCCTGGTCTACAGAGTGAGTTCCAGGACAGCCAGGACTACACAGAAAAACCCTGTCTTGAAAAACCAAAAAAGAAGGAGGAGGGGGAGCAGGAGAAGGAAGAGGAAGAGAAGGAGGAGGAGGAGGAGGAGGAGGAGGAGGAGGAGGAGAGGAGAAGAAAAGAAGAAGAAGAAGAAGAAGAAGAAGAAGAAGAAGAAGAAGAAGAAGAAGAAGAAGAGGAGGAGGAGGAGGGGAGGAGAAGAAAAAAAGAAGAGGAGGAGGAGGAGGGGAGGAGGAGGAAGAAACCCTTTAATTCAAATCAATCTTTTCACTTTTAATTTGTCTCAACAAAAAGCTCCACAGGGATGACATTTGGTGTCATTTTGACATTAGTGGTAGCTTGGAAAAAGGAGGTGCTTCGCTCAGATGCAAACCTACCATCCCTGCTTAGGCTGGGCTAGCAACTGCACATCCTTTGGTGACATTTGGTAGGTACACATGTACCTTCATCTTGCTCTAATATCAAAAATACATCGCTTTCATTCCCAACACCTAAACATTGCCAAGTTGTGAGTATACATGAATATGTGTATATAAATTTCTTTGGGGGGCCTGGCTTTACAGTTAAGAGCTCTTACTGTGGACCTGAGTTCAGTTCCCAGCTCACAACGGCCTGTAACTCAAGTTTTAGGCAGCAGCTCTCAACCTGTAGGTCATGACCTCTTTCAGGGGTCAAATGACCCTTTCACAAGGGTTGTCTAAGACCATAAGAAAACACAGATATTCACATTACGATTCCTAACAGTAGCAAAATTACAGTGATGAAGAGGCAATTATTTTATGGTTGGGATTACTGCAACATGAGAAACCGTAGTAGATAGGGGGCCTAGGCACTAGGAAGGTTGAGAGCCACTGCTCTAGGGCATTCAACACCCTCTTCTGACCTTCTGGGGCACACTTAGGTACACATACCCATACACATATACGCACAACCAACGTTTTTCCTTTGCTATGCCAGAAGACCTGGCAAAAATGGAACAAATTAGCATAGTAACTGTTGGTTAAACATTACCTCGAATTAATTCAGTGAAGTGATTGTTCTTACGAAAGTACGCATCCATAGAGGAAGGGTCACAGTGAAGAATGCATCTGCTATCTTTTCCATCGTACCCCCCTCCATTCTTCTACTCAGTGCAAACGCTGACACTCGTCTGCGTGGCCTCCACACACCCAGGAGGCCCCCACAAGGGTGCCCATTGGCTGTGAACTCTGCTTTGCTGCAGTAGGCACCCCTACCTAGAGTCTGTCACTTGACCTGCATCCCAAAGTTATTATTGGCTGCTGCTAACAGTTAACGGGGCAGCCTGAAGGTTTGTTCCAGGTACTTGCCTGAGGATGTAGCCCCGGAGCACCCCGTTGTGTTCTGTTTCTGGTGGTGGCTGCCACTGCACCATGATGGACTGGTTGGTTCTCCCACTGGCAACAATGTTTTTTGGGGGAGCACTTGGTGGTTCTTCTGGTAGCATCAACCTAAAGATAAAAATATATTCGAGAGAGAGAGGTAAGGGTCAGTAACAAGGTCCCTGGCTCAGAGCCTTGTTGAGGAGAAAACCAGCCGAAAGCATGCAGCTGACCTCACCGGGGCTGTGTGTGCAAGAGTTATGGCAGTCAGCAACTCAGCCAGGAGGCAATGGCGGAGGTGCAGTTCATAGTGTTCATCTAGTGTCCTGCTTAGCTCTAACTGTTAACTTTACAAAAACCTGGAAACACCTGGGAAGACAATCTAAATGAGAAATGATCTATCTTAGGTTGGTCTGCAGGTATATCTGTGGGGGACCATCTTAATTGAGCTGACGACATGGGAAGACCCAGCCCACTGTGGGTGGTATCATTCCCTATGCAGGAGATACTGGTTTGAATAAGAGTGGAGAAATCCCGCCGAGCACAAGCAAACACATATGCGTGTGTCAGTTTCCCTCCGTCTTAACTATGGTTGTGGTGTGACCATCTGCTTAAGTACCTGTCTCCACTTCTCCACTATGATGGACTGTAACCTGGAACTGCCAGCTGAAACAAACCCCTCCTCCCCTAAGCACTTTTATCAGGGCACTTTATCACAGCCACAGAAATGACACTAGGACATCCACGAGGTCCTGGATTCCAACCCCTGCATCGTATAATTTGGGTGTGGGTGTATGTTTGTAATCTCAGCACTCTGTTGGTAGAGGGAGGAGGATGGTCCTTGGCTACATAGTGAATTCCAGGCCAGCCTGGACTACATAAGACTCCACCCCTCAAAGAAGGCAGTGCTGTCAGGAGGGACCTGCGAATGCACAGAGCACCTTGGGAAGGGTCTATGACAGCTGCTGCCTCCAAGCAGTTAAGGGAAATACAGCTAGCTCAGAATGTGCCAGTGTTCATGCTGCTCAGGTTTCTGCCAGAACCGTGAGGCTGGTCATTCATCTCTGTATCTACTGTTGGGATCCACACCATCTAGGCTCTGGGTGGGGGTCAGGCTCACTCACCTGCTGGTCTCCGTGCTGTACTGGCCCTTGCCTACTTGGTTCACAGCGCACACCCTGAACTGATAGGTTCGGGCTGGAGTCAAGCCACTCACAGTGACGGCTGTCATCTCCGGGTCAACATTTGACAGATGCACTTTCCATGGAGAGTCTACAAGAAGGAGCAGAGCAGAGACACTCACGAGCATGCACGGTCTTGTTTGCTCTCCCAGACCAGTGCTAGGAGAGGTGGTGGCTAAATCACTTTATGAATGGGCAAACCAGGGCTCTCAGCTGTGTGGCTAGCAACTGGTGTGCTGGCATGAAGTTCATGAGCCTCACCCCAAACCAAGGGTAGAATCCTGTTACTCCTATGACCATCCCAGGATAAGAGGGATGAAAGACACCTCCATCTGTCCTCAGCAAGGAGCTATGTGTGGCTCTGAGTGTGTCCCTCTCTCCCTCCCTTCTTTCTTTTCTTTCTGTTTGTCTTTATTCCTTCCTTTTTTCCTTCCTTCCTTCCTTCCTTCCTTCCTTCCTTCCTTCCTTCCTTC
>JABTXL010000653.1:3249719-3265488 GCA_025134845.1 Neodon shergylaensis
ACACACACACACACACACACACACACACACACACACACACACACACAAAGCAAGCACAGGGAGGCTGGGGATGTAGTTGCTAGAGTTATTGCCTGGCAAACATAGAATCCTGAGTTCCAATCTTTGTACTGCATAGATTGGGAGTAGTGGTGTAGGCACTGCCAACCCAACAGTCAGAAGGCAGGAGGATCAGGAATTCAAGGTCATTCTCAGCTTTTGGTATGAGAGCAAGAAGGAGACAAAGACACACACACACACACACAAAATAAGCATAGGTCGGCCAGGTGTAAAACAACAGACCACGGCAGAGTCTAGAATATTCTACACTTGCTATCATTACTATAACTCCAGGATAGTCTCTCAAAAGCCGCTGCTCACCAGGGCCATAGATGCTCTGCCTAGATCTGTACTGCTTAGAAGCCTCCTACTTCCCAAGGACCAGGCTGCTTCTGGTTCCTCCATCTGTGGGAATCTTACAGCAACTGAGGGACAGACGACTGTCCACACTCCCCCCTTCAGATGTAGCCTGGAGCCTCACACTCAGTTCTCTAGACTTCTGCCAAGTTCTGCTGCCTAAACCCTTGTCCAGCAGCTCTGTGTGGAATGAGCCTGGTCTCCTGTGGTCCCTTGGTATTCCTCAGAGGTTTCTCTTTTCAGTATGGAAGAGAATTCACTAGACTTCCAGCAACAGTTGGTTGTGGCGGAGGCAGATAAACAAGTCTTTCTTTGTATGTCTGCTAACATTTCTCTAGCTGCAATCAGCATGTATAACCTTGGACTTGAAACATATATTACTACATAAAAATACCTTTAAAAAAAAGGGGGGTCCACTTAATCATTGCCTCTGGCTTCTCCTGACCTGAGGAACCTTCTGCTCTTGCAAACACACATGTCCGGGGCCCGTAATACCCCCTGCATCTAGGTTTCTCCATTCTAGAGCTCCTGCGAGGGTGGCACACATATCTCTGTGTTCTGCACATTTCCACGTGGTTCACCTCCAAGAGGGCTTTCCTGGTCACTCCTGTGGAGTGACAGGCCCTCCTTTGAGGGTTCTGACTCTAAGGGACGGTTTCCTGGCAACTATTCATGAGCTCACTTAAGAGTCCTGTGCCCTTGGGTTGTGAATTGAGTTCCTGAGTGCCCTTTGTCTCCCAGGTGGACTTAGCCTCTGCCCAGGTGTCTTCCCGCATCTAATAATAATGGACATAAGAGGCTGCATCCTCTTCAGCCCACCTGAAGTTGCTCTGATCCACTCCATGCTGGAAGGCAGTTGGGGGAGAGAATTAAAGAGGAAGGGATGGATGGTTCTAGTTTCCCCTATGACTTCCCTGAAAGCATGCTGATGGGTGCTTAGAAATAAGATAATCTTCTAGATAAACTTGGAAATCCTAAAACTGAAGACGGGGAGGGATGGGAAATAGCATGAAACATCAATTTCCAACCAGTCTCTTATTTACTTCTGTGAAGCTCACAATCAGACAAAAGGCATCTGGAGAGGTGAAAATTAGGAGGTGCTCGCCTCTGAAGGGGGACAAATGACTGGATGGGGACCCAGTGGATGTTCTAGGAGGTCGAAATGACTCTCGTCCTGTTTAAAGGATGGACTACAGGTATAGATATATTTGTCAGAGCTTGCTCAGATCTCTGTGTTCTGTTCTATGCAAATTATGACTCAATATATAATAAAAAAAATCGATATATACAAAGCTCTGAAATCCTAGAAGACATTCTACTGAGATCACAGGGAAAGAAACCAAGGGAAGCTTCTACCAGGCTCATTATCATTTAAAGTATTCTGATGGCCCAGCAAGATAGGAAAAACAAAGAGGAGACAATGAATTCTATTATTTGGAGAAGATATGGTTGTTTACTTTGAAAACTAAGAGGATCAACAGAAAATCATTAGAATAATAAGAGAATAGGAAGTGGGGCTGGGAAAGCAAGCCAGCAGATGACAATAGGCTTCCTGTGTTCCTATGATGGCAAGCTGGGAGGTGACTTACCCAGCAATGAAGTGACACCTCTGGCCAGTGGTTCTCAACCTTCCTAACACGCTGACCCTTTAATACAGTTCCTCATGTTGCGGTGACCCCCAACCAAGAAGTTGCTTTTATTGCTACTTCCTAACTGTAATTTTGCTACTGTTGGGAATCATAATGTAAATATCTGATATGTAGGCTATCTGACATGTGACCTCCCCCAAAGGGGTTGTGACCCACAGGTTGAGAATCTGTCTTAGGACAACCTTGATAGAAAGAGCAGAGTCCTCCTGGCTACCGACCTGCAGGGCTTGGAAAGCCATACAGCAAGAAAGTGTGCAAGTATAGGACCCTCCAGATGGACAGATGGACCAGCCAAGAAGTCATTCCTCACAGAACTCACCACAGCCTTAACTCCCCGCATTAAAACTCAGTGGGAACTGGGCATGGTCACACATTTCTGTAACTCCAGCACTTGGGAAACGGAGGCAGGAGGATCATGACAAGTCTGAGTCACTGTTGACTACATTATGAGGCCCTATCTCAAGGTAAAAAAGAGTACCTTAATGGAACTGGTTTTTGGTTTTGGAAATTTCACAGAATAGCAACATTTTCTCAAGAGGAGAAATAGTAAAATCTGGGAGGATGAGGGGAGTCATAGCAGCTTTAAAATGTTACAAGAACTGTAAGAACAGAAGCAAACAAATGAAAACCAAAACCGAAACAAAACCAAAAACAAAACCAGCAAAATGCCGGATGATGAATCTTGAATTTTTTTTATTTTTTTTTAATTTTGAGGCAGGGTATTACTATGTAAGCCTGGCTGTCGTGGAACTTGCTATATAGATCAGACCAGCTTCCAAGGCTCACAGAGATTTTCTTTCATCTGCCTCCCTTCTAGAGTGCTGAGATCAAGGGTATGTGTCATCATGACCAGTCTGTTTTATTTTTAAAACAGGGACATTTAACATGCGAAAATTAACAATATAAATAAGTGAATTGTTCAATAAACCATTATGGTAGAATGAAAGCCAGAAAAAGTTGTATGTCATGCTGTATAGTATGCCTATATTCCAACTGAATTAAAAAGTGAAATATGTGGAAAATTAAACCCTTAAAATAAAGGTGAAAAATCTAAAGACATTTATTGTATGCTTGATAATGCTAAACTATCCAGGCATAAAAGTAATTGGAAGAAAATATAAAAGAAACATCTGAAGACTAAACTACATAAGATTCAAATATTTCTTTGCCATGAATAACCAACCCCCACTGCTGGACTAGTTGTAGCTCAGTTGGTAGGAGCATGCACTGAGCCCTGGGTTCAATCCCCAGGACTTCATAAACCAGGCAAAGTGACCAATGCCTGCAATCACAGTATTTGGGAGGTAGAGGCAGGAGGATTAGGATTCTAAAGTCATCATGGACTACACAGTAAATCCAAGAGCAGGTTGAAATACATAAACCCTGACTAAAATATAAATAAATAAAATATATAAAATCAATTTTTAAAATTAAGGGACAAAACAAAACAGAAAGAATCATCAAAAATGATAGAAAAAACAATCTTAAATTCTGGCTAGAAAAACGGGAGAAAAGAAACTGACAGATCACAGTGGAAAAAGTACAAGCCAGCCAACTTGGAAAAAGGTGTCCAGCTGTGCTGGGGATCAAAAAAATATACATGTGCACAGCTATCAGAAGATGTGAGTCTTGGGACCACGAATCTACTGAAAACATAGGAGAATGTCTTTGCCAACCTGAAGGATGGGATTAGTAAACCAAGCTTTGCTTCCTGCCTTTGCTCTTACACTAAGGACCGCCATCGCCTAGTGGGTGGTTCAGCACCACGGACAGCATCCAGAGGAGGCGAGACTGTGCTTCCCATGCCAGAGAAGACCTGCGGCTGTGCCTCCTACAGGACAAGATGGGGATAGCACAACCTAGGCGACCTTTGTGGAAAGACAGAATAGTGATGAGGTAATTCCTAGGGGAGACAGGATAAGTCTTGACACCAGGGCAACATCTGACGGGAATTGATAAGTAGAAGCAGACTACAAAATTGCAGGAATGGGGGTGGGGGAAGACATAATTCTCAGACATGCTTGGAGAAGTACAAGCAATGCTTATTGTTGAAGCACAAAAAAAAAAGGAACCAATAAGTGGCTGGAGACAAATCTGGAGAGGCAGGTGGTGGCCAGATGATGAATGGTGCTGTCTCCCATGCTAATCAGCCTAGAATCTATTCTTCAAGCAATGAGTTCTGTAGAGGATGGGTCGTAAGATGGCAAGCTGGTGAGAATACAGGCCAGCAGCTGGAAATAATAAAACCTTTGGGAAAGCCGTGTAATGAAGTGGGCTCCTTGTCTGGTTCCATGGGTGCACACACTACTACTACTACCTCAAAGGGGTTTTAAGAGGAGGAATTCCCTTGGCTGGGCCTAGAGGCATGGTTCATGGGCAATAATAGCACCTCATAGAGGTGAAAATAGGGATAACACTTCCTACACTTTTTCTTAGTCAAGTCAAGCTCCCCTTAGGTATTAGTCTGGAGCTTTGTTAACCAGTCATCATAGGGCTCACTGACCAGCCGTCATAGGGCTCACTGGCCATCCATTGTAGGACTCACTGGCCAGCCATCATAGCCTACTTGGTAAGTTCCATGACAGTGATCAAAAATCAAAGTGGATGGCACCCGAGGAATGATACCTGAGGTCTTCTGAACTCCACACACATGTGCACATAGTGTATGTATTATCTGCATGCATATGTTCACCCCACATATATACACAAGCACGAAGAAAGAGGCAGAGGTGGGGCCACAGGAGCAAAGAATTCAGAATGACACCAGAGTGGAAGGAACAATCAAGTAGAAGGGTTCTGAGGATGACAAGGCGGGGTGTGTGGCCTGAAGTCCTTTGGAACTATGGTGATCTGGCTTCAGTAGGGAACAGGAGGAGTCGGGCAGGGATGGGAACTGAGATGACTGCAGAGTCCTCTCCTTTAGGCAGAGGAGAGGGACTGAATTGTTGGAGAAGGTAGGGAAGAGTGAACCAGGCATGGGATGAAGGACTGCAGTGACTAGCTTTTATTACTTTTTTCTTTGGGGACAGTGACAGTGTAGCACTAAGTAGCTCAGGCTGCCCTCAGATCTTAACTCTCCTAGTACATGAGTTACAGGTGTGCACTCCCATATCTGGCTATGAGCAGATATAAATTTGTAATAAAAGTACATATGTATTTTATATTATAAGTAAATTTAAATTTTTAGAAATACAAAACTACAGTTATAAACACTCACATTTACTAAAAACAAAACCCAAGAACTAAGTATCATAAGGTATTTATGGGTTTTCTTTTTAGATAAATATACTACAAATACCTTACCAGGAGATAGATAGCAGTAGGCACTAAGTTTAAAAATTATCATGAAGAAATGACTTGATTTTCCTCACTCACTGATAAAAGACTATTGCAACTCTAGTTCAGCAGGGGGATGTCTTAGTCCAGTCACAGAAGACAGGCAGGGACTTGGTTTAGGAACTACAATGGCGTCTTCTAAATATCAGGGTTGCTATGGAAACTTGTGGTGTTACATTGAGAATGTGCATTTTTAACACTCAACAAATGTTCATTTAAGTTCGGTGATACATTTACAAAAAGGAGCATTGAGGCTCTTTTACAAACACAGAATGAACATTGAACATCTGCCCACTGTGTTTGTGTGTGTGCCCGTTTGTGTGTGTGGGGGGCGGGGGCTACAAGGTCAATGTGAGGGGTGTTCCTCAGTTGCTCATCACCTTATTTTTGAGGCAGGGTCTCTCCCTGAACCCGGAGCTCACCAGCTGGTCTCCCTAGATCCTGCATCAAGTTTTAATTAGCTCTCTGATTCCAATAAGATGTCCCAACCGTATCAGGAGAGAAACGAGCAGCGCACACACATCAGTAACACCAAAATGGATTGACAGACGCAAAACCGATCCATATCTACAGAGCTACAGCCAGGCACAGCCTTACCCTCTACAACACAAAATCTACTTGTATCCTTTTGCATTTTTACAGACGAGAAACACTGAAATCGCAGCGACTTTCCTAGAATTTACAGAGTTATAAGATGACCCAAAGAGCTGCCTCTGTGAAATCAGACAGCCTGGAGAGGTGCCTGGTGAGCCCTGCATTCATTTGCATCTTTGGTTCACTTGAGAGCTTTTCCTTTCCTGACAGCTCCCCTTAACCATGACCCTACAGACATATCGTTCTTAGCTAGAGTCAGGACAGATTTGGGAGAGTGAGAAAAAATGCTTTTCATTTTGCAACCAAATTCTAATGCTGCCTAAAGGCCTGGGAAAATTCAGCTACTAGGAGTCCCTGCACCAGCTCTGCAGAGAAACCCTCTCTGCTTGGATCCCCAGCATGCTTCTGGAATCAACCCCCTCCTTACCTCGGCTCCTAGGTGGGGACCCTGAACCAGCACGATGACACTGCCAACCCTGTCTATGTCCCCAGATCACTGGGAAGCACCTGTGACAAGAAAACCATCACACTTCATGGCAAGAGGAACTTTGTATGCCTACAGGGGCCAAACATTCTCCACACAGTTTTGACTCCAGTTAAGAGCATGGAACCAGGGTTAAGTTCACACTCTGCTATGGTGGTCTATACATCTCTGAGACAGCCCTTCTGTGATGGTAGGCATGTGGGGAAAGCAAGCGCTAGGAAGGCCCTGTCTCAGCCACTGAGATGCATCTGCCCGGTTCCTATAGGATCAAGGACTTTTAGGAGAACAGCAGCCTTGTCCACCTGCTAGGAGGAACTGACGGCAGCTGCTCCTCCAAGCAGCTGGCCTGTTGGGTGGCTGGGGTTATTCAGCACTGTCCACTTCTTAGTGCCGAGTGTGGGCCAAATACAATTCCCGTTTTAGTATGCCCACTGCTAAGCGGTTCTCTTTGGCTATAATTACCCTGCGTGTTCAGTTGCTTCTTAACGGGACTCATTCCTAATAAAAATAAAAAGCTCATCACGGGTCCAGATGACAGAGGCAATCCTCTGATTTGCTGTGATAGGAAGGCACATGACTAACCAACTGGTAGCGACATGTGCTGCTTCTGTTGAGACCACAGACTAGTCTTGCGTGATTGAAGTCAGGGATAGGCATACGGTAACTGTGCTATCTTCCCAATACTTGGCAGACTGAAGGGCTGAGCCAAGCTGGGTCCAGCTGAGAGGATCACAGGGCAATGATGGACTAGCCAGGGCCGTTCTTTGGCACTTTCTTAACAAATGGAAGTACCTGAAAAACACCTGCAAAGTTGTCTAATGTGTGCTCTTGGTGACCATTGGTCAAGGGTAGTGGCAGATAGGGGCTGGTAAGGTGACTGGGTGATAGAGGGCTTGTCTAGCATACATACAAAAGATACTAGGTTTGACCCCAGAATCTTAACACACGAGACAAAAATTAGTGCCATATGGACCCTAATACACACACACATACATACATACGTACATATTGACTGTATGTAGGTGCATGTGTATACATGAGTATGTGGAGACCAGAGGTCAATATCAGGCATCATTTTCCAGTTGTCCACATTGATTTTCCAGACAAGATTTCTCACTGGGACCTGACTCGTCCATACTAGCTGACCAGTGAGCACAAGGAATCCAGCTATCTCCATTTCTCTAGCACCAGGGTTACCAAAAGTTTCCTATCATTCTTTGATTGCTAGTATGTATTCCACAGGATCAAACTCAGGTCTGCATGTGCATGCATCAGGGTCTTTATCAACTGAGCTTTGGGCATTGATGGATCTGATCACTTCCTTCTTTGAAGCTGAGGTTGGTCACTTCATGTCTGTGTTCCAGCATACAAGGCACTGCCCAGTGAAGAGCAGATGTCAATCAACATGGATGGATGGAGGGTTGCATAAAAAGCTTGCTTCTGATTTAGACAGTATGCTTGACTGGAAAAATGAGTCTTGCTGTAGTTGGAAAATGTCCTGTGTGATATTTTGAATCGATGCCCATTTGGGTGTCAGTTAGGGAAGGTAGAACATTTCCTTGGTTCAAGACCGCCCAGAATGTCATGCTGTATAGCACTTTCTTCTGAATGATGACATCCCATGTTGGAGGAAGCCTCCTTAGGACTGAGGAAGCAAACAAGAAGACAGTCTCAGAAAGTTCCTGAAACTTACAAGTTGCATATGGCCTCTACTTCCCCGAAGTTATATAAGCACTGAAGATGGTTTAGGGGAGGAGCCTCTGGCCTGTTGAGTTGCCTGGAAGTTGTATGGAGAGCCTCAGGGTTCCAACTTTCATGAGTCACCATCCGTGCTGGGTGGGTTTTGATGATGTGGCTGCATTTGAGTGGTCCCTGCTCCTGTAAGTAACCCCTCGGGCATATTCCTGTGGGTGACCCCCAAACACTCACTAATTCAACAAGTTGTACCTTAGTGGTATTGTTACTGTGGTCTGTTGCTGGTTCTCTATTTGGTGAGTGGACATTTGTTCACTTCTTTCTAGGGATAGTGTCATTCAGCAGTCCATCCTGGTGGTTCTGCCACAGATCCACGTTATCTCATCTCCATCCCAGTGGTTCTTCCATAGATCCATGTTATCTCATCTCCATCCTGGTGGCTCTACCACAGATCCACATTGTCTCATCTCCATCCCAGTGGTTCTGCCACAGATCCATGTTATCTCATCTCCATGCTGGTGACTCTGCCACAGATCCATGTTATCTCATCTCCATGCTGGTGACTCTGTCACAGATCCACATTGTCTCATCTACTGAGTAGCTATTAAACTCTAGGACCAGGAACACAAAGGAGAGTAGAACACCACTCTTTGTCTCCAGGAGATGGATACCTGCCAGGAGCTGTCTTTATGGTTGATATCTGTCAACTTCTGACAACAAGAGCTCTGCTCCTGTCATATTCTCTCCACACATATTCTTCTCACAGGCCATACAGTCATGACAGCCTCAGAAAACCTTGTCTTGTGAAAAGGAATGCTGGCACTTCCCTCTCTGGCTGGGGATTAAATGTTGACACTGTTGTCAGTTAGCCTGGCCCCAGTATTACTTTCTCTATGGAAGGAAACTAGGTCAGAGGTCAAGGAGAGAGAAAGGCCTGACTACAGTATCTCTCTCTGAGCTGTGTCCAAGCTTGCTGTTGTGGCTGAGACATGGATGTAAGATTCAGAAAGTGAATCTAAAATATAGTTCTGTGGTAGAGTAGATGCTTAGAATCCTGTGGTGAGGGGTCATGGCTCAGGGGTAGAGCCCTTGCCTAGAATCCCCCAGTGAGGGACTGGGATGTGGCTCAGTGGTAGAGCCCCTGCCTAGAATCCCCCAGTGAGGGGCTGGGGTGTGGCTCAGTGGTAGAGCACTTGCCTAGATGCCCCCAGTGAGGGTCTGGGGTGTGGCTCAGTGGTAGAGCCCCTGCCTAGAATCCCCCAGTGAGGGGCTAGGGTGTGGCTCAGTGGTAGAGCACCTGCCTAGAATCCCCCAATGAGGGGCTGGGACATGACTCAGTGGTAGAACACTGGCCTGGAACCAACCAGCGAGGGATTGGGGTGTGGTCAAGGCTAGCAATCTTACCTAGAACCCATCCCTGATTCAAAAAAAAATTGTTAAGGAAGACTCCAGATTATAGCTCAAAAGTTACACTGAGCTGTGTGCTGGTGAGCCCTTTGGAGAAGAACAGCAGTAAGAAACAGCACTCTGTCCCTGCCAGCATTCTAAGTGAAGGATAAAGCACGGAGATGGTACGTGGTCTGTTTGGCAGGGGCTGAGGAACAGCAAGGAGCCAAAGCAGTTGCTGCATGCCCAACAGAGTGAGGTGGCCTGCAGAAAGCTGAGGTTACACAGGACCGGAGAGTTTGGGCTTCATCCTAGAAGCTGTGGGAGCCCTTTGGGGCTCACAGGGAAAGATCAGGCCCATTGCTAGTTGGAAGGAGTCAGCACTGGTGTTTGCGGGGCGAAAGACTAAGAAAGGAAAAAGTGGAAGCAAGTCCTGGAGAGGCACCTGGGGGCATCTTAGGCATCTGGGGGCAGTTTAGGAACTGGAGCAGTTTAGGCATCCTTAATGGGCTCTTGAAATGGCCTAGACTTGAGAGAAGGGGCAAGGGTGTCAGAGAAACCTCAAGGCCTAAAAGGCCAGGGCTGCTGCTACTCAGGTAGGTGCAGCGGAGGCTATAAAGACTCGTTCAAGACTGCGGCCCGAGTGGACCACAAGTGAAGGAAGTGGAAATGGCTAGGTGGGGGGGGGGCAGGAACAAGGTTAGGGTTAAAAGGATGTCAAGATGCCAATAAAAGTAGCTATGTCTATGCAACAGTCAGGGAGGGATGTGAGGCCTTTGGACGGGGTTCTGAGACCAGATAGACAGACAGCAAATGAGGAGGATGTGGGAAGGAAAGGAACCGCTCACCCTGGAGTCTGATTGAAGCCAGCTAGGAGTCAAGAATTCTAACTCATAGCCAGGTAGTAGTGGCACACACCTTTAATCCCAGCACTCTAGAGGCAGAAACAGGTAGATCTCTGTGAGTTCAAGCCCAGCCTGGTCTGCAGGGGTTTCAGGACATTCAGACCTACACAGAGAAACCCTGTCTTGTAAAGTGAGTGAGAGAGAGAGAGAGAGAGAGAGAGAGAGAGAGAGAGAGAGAGAGAGAGAGTTCCAACTCAGGTATCAGTGTCCTCAGTGAGTATGGCTGATGGATAATACTCTGTTCTATACCGGCATCTCAGAATATTAACACAGACATGAAGCAGGCTTGGGCCTGAATGTGTGTGACCTTGGGTGGGGCCTCAGTCCTCTCTGGGAATCTTAAACAAGCCACTAACTTCTACAGTGAAGATGCCCCTTGTCTTGTATCCCCATCCCCAGCTAGAATTTCATTTATCAATTGCAGTCCCATCAAGTGCCCCCAAGGTTCCCTGTGACCTCATTTATGTTCCTCAGTGACTCTTGGAGGGTAATAGCATCAAACGCCACCAAAACGTTGTTTCACGAATATCATAAAGGCTAGGAGGGGCTGACTCTTCTTTAAGAAGCCCACACTCATCTTTCTTCCCAAGCACCTCACTTTCTTTTAATCCTCCTGCCTAAAATCTATATTAAAAATGTCTTTTCATACACTCAGACTCAGTTTCTCGCTGGCTTGCCCTGAAACAATTTTCTGTGGTGAAGTCAGGAATCCTGCTTTATTTGAGTTGAGGTCCCTAAAAGATTAAAGGAAACATGCCTCAGGTTGCCAAGGGTAACAGTGTGTGGCTGTACCTCCATCCTTGTCAAAGCTGACCACTCCCCCATCCCTGGTGTGTGTCATAAGACAGAGATGCGCTGGCCTATTGCAGGGGCCCGAGAAGGAGAGAAGGAGCAAGCAGGGGAAGGCAGAGAGATAGTGGAGGAGGGGAGGAAGGGCAGCCCCTCCACCACCGCTGGAGGGAGACGGGGGAGGGGAGGAAGGACAGCCCCCCCACCCCAAGGAGCCAGGGTTGCTTAAGTGGGAGGAAGTGGCTCGGAGGCGGGGAGGAAACCACAGGGCTACTCCCTACTCAGCACCACCTCTGTATCTGAGAAAAAAAATGATGGAGACCTCCAAATTCTGCATTGTAAAGACACATGGGTGCCCATCCACACCATAGGAAGGAATCGGCACTCATGTCTTACCAACAGCCTAGCTTGCCTGCACATACACACACACACACACACACACACACAGTTAATGGTTGACCTGTTCTGGGTTAACCCTCCTAGCCCAGGTGCCCTGGAGGAGTACAAGGAAGACAAGAGCAGGCTCTAACTAGACCCCGTGATTCATGCAGTGCCGGAGTCCAGACATGCAGAGTGAGTGGACCAGGGCTGAAAGGAGGTGCATAGACACCACACGTCTCCTAACCCGTGTTCCAGAGCAGACCAACAGCTCTGAGATGATTGACTGCCTGTCCCTCCCCGCCCCGCTAGGACCCCACTGGAGATGAGATGTAGATAGATACCGACCCACTGGCCTCTCAGATGGCTGGCTCTCTGAACAAAGCGTGGTTCCAAAGGTTCAATTCCTGTCTCTGCTCAGGGACTTCTGCAAGTGACAGGTAGCAAGCGGCCCAGAGCTCCAGTTATAAAACCTCCAAAGATGCAAAGGCCTGCTACTGCCACTCTGAAGTCAGCTCTAGGAGATGCTGTTACCCCTTTTCCAACGTGTCCCATGGATAACACGGTCCCCTAGGACCCCTGAGGCAGTCTCCTGGACTCCTATCCTGTTGGGACTGGTCTCAAGCCAAGGCCCACTCAAGAGCCCATGAAGGATGCCTCCTCTCCCCTAGCCACATTCTTCTTCCCTCTCCTTAACACACCAGCTTACTCTTGCTTTTGCTGCCTGTGAAGTGCGATCATGTGTTTCTGTCCGTGAGGCAGTGGGAAGGATACATTAAGAGCACAAGGGGCTGGGGCTGGAGGGGGTGGCTGTTAGCAAGAACATTGCCGTGCAAGCATGAGGACCTGGGTTCAGATCCCCATTACTCATGTAAAAAAATCCAGGTGTGAAACTCTACCGCTGTGGCAGGCCGAGGCAGGAGGATCATGCAGTTGGGGTCCACCAAACTAGCTCCAGATTCAGTAAGGGACCTTGTCTCAAGGGAATAAGGTACAGAGTGATAGAACAGGATACCTGACGCCCTCCTCTGGCCTCCTAGCTTACACAGGCATACCCTCATGCCTCATAACACACACGTGCACACACAGACACACAGACAGATACACAGACACACACACACAGACCTACACACACAGACACACACACACAGACAGACACACACAGACACACAGACATATACAGACAGACAGACAGAAAGACAGACACACACACACACACACACTCACTCACATTCACACACATCTGGTTTCTGTTCTGGACCAACAGGTTGCTCGGCTACTTACTGTTTTCAGACAGCTGCACAGTGTAGTAAAGGACTGGGCTGTTTCCGTCAAAGGGCCGGACCCACGACAGCGTCACTGAGTGGCTGCGTGCAGGACTCAGGCTGGCCAGGAGGTTCTGAGGTGGGTGAGGCAGCTCACTAGAGGCAAGGGAGGAAGAAGAACAAGAGGAAGGTGAAGTCAGACTGACGGGTCATCTGATGCCCATGTTGGAGGGACCTGGTAAGTGTTGTTCTGGAATAAGGACAAACTGCTCTGTCTGTGGGTCCCAAAAGAGCAAAGTAAGCCCAGCTCCACCTTTTGTGGTAAAATTTGAATATAATTTGATCTATTATGATATTTTCAACTATTAACTTAAGATAGCCTAGAATCACCTGGGAAGAAAGTCTCCATGAGGGATGGTCCAGACCAGGATGGCCTATGGACATGTCTATAAGGGATTGTCTCAATTGATGTGAGCAGACCCAGCCCACTGTGGGCAGCACCATTCCCTGAGTTTGGGTACTGGACCATATATGAGTAGAAAAAGGTAGCTGGGTACTATGCACAACATTCATTTATCTCTGCTGACTGTGGTTGTGATACAACTGGTTGCTTCAAGTTCCTCCCCCTTCAGAATCTTCTTGATAATGGGCCATAACCTGGAACTGTGAGGTACAATAAATCCACTCCCCAGGTTGCTTTCGGTCATATTTTAACACAGCAATGGGAAGGAAACGAGAACAACTGTCTCCTTTAGTTGCTCTATACTTTATTTTTTGAGGCAAGATCTCTCCCTGAACCTGGCTGGACCTTAGTAGTTCAGCTAGGCTGGCTGGCCAGAGAACTCTAGGGATCCTCCTGTTTCTGCCTCCCTAGAGCTGGGCGTCTAGATGCATGCCATGGCACCCAGATGTTTATGTAGGTGCTACAGAGTGTACTCTTGAACTCACATCTGTATGCTTGTGCAGCAAGCCCTTTAGCAGCTGAGCCATAGCCCTGGCCCCCGCATTATAACATCGATGAGACATACTGTGGTTGATGATTTGCTGATGTATCTAAAAGCTGGCCGTGTAATCCCAGCCAGCCCTATGAAGAGGAACGGGTGGCACTGAGGATCTGCCAGCGTGTGAGCTGCCACACTCACCCGTTTGGAGTTTGGGGGAAACACTTATTGACAGCATGAGGTTATACTGTCATTCTGTCTCCCATATGCATTAGTGTTTGGGGGAAGCACTTAAGAGTAAATGTGGTGAGAACTAACTAAAAGCCTGTGGAGATGGTAAAACACACACGGGCAAGGCCATAAAATGGAAGGGCAGTTATAACGCCTAAGTTTCAAAAAGAGGTCACTTACTTAAGGAAGTCATTGCTGGTGACAGAACAGACCTGAACTTCCCAAACTGTAAAAGTTAGGTTTAGTCTTAGATCTCTGGCACTTGAGAGCTGGGCATGCTCTGTGCTCCTTCTGCGTGGTGCCTGCTCCCATATCCCACCGGGTGTCACAGAGGGGAGGGCTGCCAGGCGTGACCTGTGCCACCCACTGACTTGTTTTGGGTCTCTCTTGGACATCAGTTATCAGAGAACATACGGGCCAGAACAAATGCCAACATTGTGCTTGATATTTTGGAAGCTTGGAGGCCTTATTCATTCATCCATTCATTGGCTGAGTCTTGATAGCCCTGGCTAGTCTGGAACTTACTATGTTGGCCACAGTGGCCTTGAATTCTCCAACATCTGACCTGAAAGTGATGGGATCTTGGGCACACACTACTATGCCCCACTCTATACTTGATTGTGTGTGTGCTCATGTACATGTGTATTTGTGTATATGTGTATTCATATACATGTGTGTTCATGTGCATGTCTGTGTAATTGCATGTGGAATCACAGGCAGAAGTTTGTTGTCTTCCTCAATTATTCTCCATGTTAGTTTTTTTGAGTCAGGGTCTCTCCTGAACCCAGACTTCACAGATTTGGCAAAAGTAGCTGGCTAGGAAGCCCCAGGAATCTTCCTGTCTCCATTTCTCATGTTGGGGTGATAGGTATACACGGCCGTTATCAATTTTTCCCTTTTACTGAAAATAGATTCTTTTCTCATACAATATATCCTGGTTGCAGTTTCCCCTCCCTCTACTCCTCTTGGCCCCCCACCCCAATCTGAACATACTCAGCTTTTTATACAGGTGCTGAGGATAAACTCAGGGTCTCCTGCTTGCACACCGAATGCCTTACACCTGACTTTCCATTTAAAACTGCACGTGTGAGCCAAGGGTTATAACCCGTGTGAGAGCACTTTCCTGGCAAGCACAAGATCCCGGGTTCCATCCCTAGCATGACCCAGAAAGAAACGCATCCTCTCTATCTCCAAATTGCTAAAGCTGCTTGCACTCAGCTGTGTGGGAGGGGTAGCTCTCTCACTCACATTGCTGTTTCTAAGCAAATGAACATTTGTCCTGTAGATAGCACTGGGTTGTGTATTATCACTAAAATGCAGAATCATGAGCATGGAATGTTGTCTTTTGTTCTCTTTAACTGTGAATCAAGTTTGAAGTCAGAGAAGAAACTGCTATTTCCATTTGAGTTATCTGATAACCAAACCTCTGTTAGATACCAATAAACACTATTCAAACAAACAAACAAACAAGGCTGAGATGGAAATATCCATTCTTCTGTTTCTTTTTATTTCCCTTAAGGTATTATGGGTTTGGTTTGAAATAAGACCGAAGTGGTTGAATGGCCCTAAATAGAAACAAACTATTTGCTACTTTTCTTGTTGCTGTGATGAAATGTCTGACAAGGATGACTTAAGTGGGGAAGGGTTACTTTGGCTCACAGTTACTTTGGCTCACAGTTACTTGGCTCACAGTTACTTTGGC
>JABTXL010000653.1:3273147-3302297 GCA_025134845.1 Neodon shergylaensis
CAAGCACTGCACCCATGGAGCCACAGCCCAGCCCCTTCATTAAATTTGTGTTGTTTATAGCTCTTACTTATGTGTGTATGTATGCCTTACTGTGCGGTTGCTGGAGGAATCCAGAAGAGGGCGTCAGATCCCCCGGAGCTGGAGTCACAGAAAGTCTTGAGATGCCAAAGTGGGTGCTGAGATCTGAACCTGAGTCCTCTGCGAGAGCAGCGAGTGTTTTTAACTGCTAAGCCACCTCTCCAGCACGTTCATTAACCTTTTAAACTCCTCCAATTTAGAGAGCTTGTGTTTGTTCATTCTGAGTGCAGGGACATACACAGAAGGCCTAGCGTGGCTCTCTCAGGCAATCTCCTTATTCTTAATCCCATCAGCAGGTGCTGGGGACTTAAAGATAAATGAGGCTTGGTTGGATGCTATTTTTAGAGGATGCTGTCTGTGTTCAGAATCCTTCCTGGATCACGGTAGGGCAGAGCTGTAAGAAAAACCTCCCACAGTTGCCATCTAATGTCCCAGCATGCACTGCAATGGGATGCACTGCAGCAGCAGGCCGAGTGGACAGATGGGCATCACGCACCAGCTTCCGCCCTGGCAACGAAGAGGCTTCGATTCTTTCTTTGCAGGTTGTATTTTGTGACCATGTGCTCAGGGTTTTTCTGGGAGGGGACATTTTTATAAAGCAACTAAAGACACATTGATCTCTGACCTCCTCACCTACCACCCCATCTCCAACATATGCACACACAGCCCTGCAAACATGCATGCACATGTGTGCACACAACACATGTGGGTGAGAAAAGAAGGGAGAAGGAAAAGGCCTTGCTATCATACACAGTTGCATGGTGGGATGTACTGGCCACAGGCTGGCAGCTCGGGACAGCGTGGGTATGCCATGAGTTAAGGGCGTTCATGTGGAAGGGTGTCGGCTGGGACAGGGAGGGGCTCAGTACTCACATCACTTCCAGCCGCGCCGTTCGGGAGTCGTTCCCTCCCTCAGATATAATTTCACAGGTGTAGTCCCCAATGTCCCCTGACCACGTCTGGCTAATGAGAAGGGACCCGTCCTTCTCCACCATGATTCTCGAGCTACTGGACGGTGTGATGACCACGTTGTCCTTTTTCCAAATATAACTGTGGAGCAATCAGAGAGTTCATCATGAAACCTACAGGAACGGGATCCCCCACCCCCTCCTTGACAGAGAAAAGCAAGCAGCTGGTGAATTGGAGAACACAGTAAAAATCACTGAGCTACACTTTTTACAAGTGTGAGTTTGAGGTTGGAGAAATGGCTCAGTGGTTAAGAGTGTGTCCTGCCCTTCCAGATGACCCAAGTTTGGTTCCCAGTACCCAGATCAGCTATGAGGTTTGGACACCTTCTTCTGGCCTCCTTGGGCAATTGCATATATGTAGCATGCAGCCACACAGATACACACACACACACAGAGAGAGAGAGAGAGAGAGAGAGAGAGAGACATAAACAAAACTAAATCCATTGAAAAGGTGACTCTTTTGGTATGGTGGGGAGCAGGCAGATATCTTGGACAATACACAGAAGCAGATTGATAACTCAGTGACAGCAATGGCTGGAGCGGTAAGTTAGTGGATAAATGCCTGCCTTTCATTCAAAAGGAGCCAAGTTTAATTCCCCAAATCCATGTGAAATGTCTGGGGATGATGGTACACACTACTAGTCTTAGCACGAGGGAAGCAAAGACAGGTGGTGGATGGGGGTGGGAACCACTGATCCCCACCCCCACTTTGGTCTAACTGATGAGCCCCTGGTTAAGTGGGAGACCCTGTCTCAGAACAAGATGGAGGATCTGAACAATGGCTCCGTGGACAAAGTGCTTTCTGTACACGCATTAAAACTGGAGTTCAGCTCTCCAGCACACACATAAAAGCTGAGTGGGTATGGTGGCCCACCTGTAATCCATGCACCCAGAGGAAAAGATGGGATCGCCAGAGCAAGCTGGCTGCTAGACTAGCCAAGTCGGGTTTAGCAAAAGACCTTGTTTCTGTAAATGAAGTGGAGATCCATCAAGAGCATCACCCTCTAGCCTTTACATGTCTATACATGCAAGTATACATGCACCTGCACATGTGTATGCCTCTTCACATGGAACACGCACACACACACACACACACCCTTGTGCACCACAGATATGCTACTCCTAACACACACAACAAACAAAAACCCCAAATATGACAATAAAGATGACTGTGGATATCAGTCTGAGTGTGTGTCTGGGAGACAAGGACTGTGAGGACGAGACACAGCTGTCCGGTCACCTACTGGACTGCACCCACCCAGCTCTCCTGCCTCAGTAATGCTTGCTAAAGACCCCCAGAGAGGAACTCCACCTCCTGAGCAAAGCTCAGTGCATCTTGTAACCGTCCTGCTGAAGTTCCACCACCCTGGGCAGGCTGTCTCTGACATCACTTCTCTTCCTCATTTAATCTTTATGGCCATTTTAGCACATTTTTCTTTTCCAATATAGACTCAATTATGAGCCTGTCCAGCCCTAAATGTCCCTGGGCAGGACCCCTGCTGACGGCTGGATGAGATGAAAGTGCTGGTTTTTCTTTATTAGAATAATTTGGACACATTTTCAAAATGCACCGGCCCTTTCCACCCTGTGTATTCACAGCACAAAGTTTTGTGAATTAGTCACAGGAGGTCATCCTTCAACGCAAGGGACAAGCGTGGAAAGCCCACCCAGAGAGAAAGACAGATTGCCCTGTACAGCCTGGGGCCCTTGAAAGTGGGTACAGTCCAGGCCCTTCATAGAAAGGGGGACTCAGTGCTGCAGAGGACCATTCAAAGGGGGTACTTCTGAGCTCTTGGAGCATTTTCTTTTTGCTCCATACCTGCTGCCTTTATAATGAACGGATGCTCTAGGTATGAAAAGATCTCCTGGTAGGCCTCCCATGGTCCCCTACATAACCTTTAACTTGTTGCTTCTTGTGTGTTCTCTGGGTTTTGCATTTGTTGTTCTTATAATTAACCCGCACTTGTATTCCAGCCCTGGAGACTCTAGGGAGTCAAGTGGGGCTGGAGAAATGAATGGTTTGACAAATGCCTGCACCGAAGGGTCAAGGTCAAGGGTCTGAAGCAAGTTCTCAGTGCCTGCTTCAAGGACCATAGCCTCTGCTCACTGTCAACTCAGATTCCATCCTTCTGGCTAAGTGCGGCCTTTTAGAACTAAGGCAGGATGGCGATACTGTGTGATGTATTTCTCTCCACCACCACCCTTTCCTGGTTCATTTATTTTCAGAGGTGAGTCTGAAAAGTCACAACCATTCTGCTCTTTGCGACAAAGCTCACTGCTGAGGGCCACCTGTCTGCAGTCAGGCCCTTACCTGAAGTGGTCTGTTTGGGGGTTTTGTTTTGTTTGTTTTGGTTTTGAGACAGGGTCTCACTGGATATCCCTAAATGTCCTGGAACTAGCTCTTATAGACCAGGCTGGCTTCCAACTCACAGAGATCCCCCCCCCCCGCCTCTGCCTTCCTAGCGCTGGAATTAAAGGCACGTGCTACCATGCCCAACTTGTTTTTGTTTTGTTTTGAGACAGGTTTAATGTAACCAAGGCTGACCTGGAATCATCATGAGTCTGAAAACAACCTTCAATTTCTGATCACTGTTTCTACCTCTGGAGTGCTAGGGTTAGAGGTATACCCCCCGAGGTCAGGGTTTGCAGTGCTGGAGATGGAAACCCGGGCTTCATGCGTGCTAGGCAAGCACACTATAATTTAGCCACATGTCTAAGACAAGTATCACAATTATCATCATCAGCTTCCAGTCTACAGGACGTCCCACTTGGCATTAGAGAATCTCCAAGCCGCCTGGCTCCTTCCTTCGCCTGTGTTTCCCCTTTACTTCCTTGGCCATCCACATACCTTTCTTCTCCCTGCTATCCAGAAAAACCATCCTCGCAGGATGGAGAACCCCTCCTGAGCACTGCAGAGCTCCCGTGTCAACACCACCAAAATCCTATTCCATCCCTCTGGATTTCTGTCTCATTAAGTATCAGTCCCTGACAAGAGCGTTTTTACAGACAGTGTATTAACCTTGGCAGGAAAATCACAAAAAAGCTGTATTGAAGCCACGGAGTGGAGCATAGCCCACTGTAAATAATACATAAGGCTGGAATGGAAGACCGGTTCCTGTGATTAATGATGGAGCCTGCCACTGGGAGATGCCATCATTGGGGATCTGCTGCAAAGGCCCCCAAACTTTCCCTTCTCCTCTCAATTTTCCCTTCATTAGCCCAAGGAATCTTAACAACTCCTATATATGAAAACAGGGTGAGCAACCGGAGAGAGGTCCGAGGGTCGTGGGTGGCTCCGCAGCACAGGGTGGCTGTCGTCCCCTTAATCACTACGCGGTCCTCCGGAGGGTGAACGATGGACGTTCGATCTGAAACAACACAAGTCACAGCCCGATGAAATCACCAGTTTGCGAGTCTGTGCCCCTGGGGGACAATGAACTGGTCATCTGACATCAAAGCCTCCGAATTTGCTTTCCTCTTGACAAAATGGGTGTAAATGAAAGCACTCAGAGATGTTCAGGGAAGGGAAAATAAGCCTTTCTGTGTGGCAGCAAAGTCAGTTAACCCAGTGCCCACTCCTAAGCCATCCCCGGTCTCCAAACTCTCCAGAAGAGACAAAGAGCTCCTGCAAACGCTTAGGGAGTCAGTCCTCTGCTGCAGGTTAGAGTCTGGACTCTTTGGAGCATCTTTCTCTGTGTATGAGGATGTCTGAGGTCAGTCTTAGGGGCTGTGCCTCTGAAGCTGTCCACCTTATTTTTCTGACAGGTCTCTCACTGGCCTGGAACTCACCAAGTAGGGCAGACTTGCTGGTCGGTGAGCTCCAAGTATCTGCCTGTCTCTCATTCCCTGGTCATGGGATGACAAGCATATGTCATCACTTCCAGTTCTTCGTGGGTTCTGGGGATCAAACTTAGGTCCTCCTGCTTGTAAGTTAAGAAATCAACTGTCTAAGCTGTCTCTCTGGCCTGAAGTCTGGATTTTTAAACCAGGGAAGAAAATGGAGGCCTATCATTCTAGTTAGGGTGGCTGAGACAGGAGGACCAATTCAAGGCCAGCTCGGTCTCTGGAGTAAGTTCATGGCCAACAAATTTCAGAGCAGCCTAGGAAACATACTGAGACCCTGGTTGTAAAAGAAAAGTAAAAAGAGGGCTGGGGATGTAGCTCAGGGGTCAAAGTCCTAGGTTTAATCCCTGGTGTTACAATGAATATACAGGTAAATAAATAGTATATAAATAATATTGAGATTCTTCACTAAGATAATTATTGTCTCCACACAGCACCCTGTGACTTTGGAAGGCGCTGTCATTTGTGCTGTTTGATTTAATCAAGAGCAAACCTGTGACGCCTGTCGTTACTCCTAATTCTTGAGCGTGAGCATGGATGCCCAGGTCCACTGTGAATTGCCTAGGACCACACCGCTGGTGAGGGCCAACCGGATCCCATCTGAGGATCCCAGAACCCACAGCGACTGCTGCAGAAGCCAGCTTCTCCACTCAGCCTGGGCCACACCTGCCAGGGGGCACCACGTTGGTGCCATACGCAGAACTAGAATTTATGAGTCCCAGGGCTTCACTTGAGGCCCCGCACAGTGGCTTTCCAACCGTGTGTCAGGAAAGGTTTCTGAGTCTTCTGGCCTTTGCCTATGAGAGGGAACGTGTCTGTTCCCAGCAGCTCGACCGAGCAACCTGGATAACTCTGCAGGTCATTGAGCTGGCTAAGCATGGTCCTAATGTGGATCCTTAACAGATCCACAGAACTTTCTGGAGAATGATCTGTGGAGAGCCAGACTTCACGTTTTCCTTTCTCATAAGTTCGAAAATGTTCAAACTAACATTTTCCCATGTGTCAAATGCTCCGACCTCCAAACATAACAAAACCCTTTTTTAGTACTTTGCCAACATTGTAGGAACTTAAATAAATGAAAAGAAATTGATGTTTTGAGAATATCTAATAAAAAACTGAAAGGGTTATCTGGGGTTGGGGAGATGGCTCAGTGATTAAGAGTGCACACTGCTCTTGCAGAGAACCCCAGCTCAGTTCCCAGCACCCATGTGAGCTGTCTGCAGTTCCAGCTTCAAAGAATCAGAAGCCCTTTTCTGGCTTGAAGGCACCTACACTCATGCGTGTGACCTCCACTCCCCTAGACCACTCCCCTAGACATATAGACAATTGGGAAAAAAGAATCTTTAAAAATTCCATTGAAAGGGTCATTTATCAAAATGTACAATGATGGTATGAGAGGAAATGCGAAAGATGAGCAGAAGTGTGTATGTGTGTGCATGTGCACACACATGTGGGTATGTTCTTTAAAACTGACTACATCCTCATGTATTAGTGCAGTGAGTTTGAACTTTCTCAATAGAGACCCTTGCGGAGACTGTCAGTGCACACCAGCCTTTTCCATCTGAAAATGGACTGTTAGAATGTTGCCAGGGGTAACAGGAAGAAAGGGCACTTAGGTTCTTAATGTCTGGGTCATGGCCCTTTTAGGGGTTGCAATTCAGATATCCTGCTTATCATATATTTACATTACAGTTCATAACAGTGGCAAAATTACAGCTATGAAGTAGCAGTGAAATAATTTTATGGCTGGGGCTCACCACGCATGAGGAGCTGCGTTAAAGGGTTGCGGCATCGGGAAGGATGAGAACCACTGCACTAGAGAGGCAGGGGACACTTGGTGTGTCACCATACTACAGAAAATAATTCTTTCTATACTCAAGGACCAGGGACCTACACTGAGATTGACAAAAACTGAGGGAACAAAGATGTCCCTACTGTTTGCTTCTATTTAATTTATGTAGCTCAACTATAGATAGTATAGAAAAAATATGTCCTGTTGTGCGTGCATACATGTTTGTGTGTGCGTACAGAGGCCAGAGGTCAATGTCAGGTGTCTTTCTTAACCACTCTCCACTTTATTTCATGAGGCAAAGACCCTCACTGTACCTGGAGCCCCAGGGGAGACTGGCTGCCAGTGAGACCCAGGAATTCTCCTGTGTCTGGCCCTATAGCACTGGGGTTACAAGTGTATGTCTGATGGGTGCTGAGGATCAAACTCATATCCTCTTGATTGCACTCCAAGAATTTTTTTGACTGAGTGACCGCTTTAGTCTCCAAAATACTTTCTTTAGAATATCAATGAATGATTCAATTTCCTTATAAAATTAATCAAAACATTGTTTTAGCTGTTCTAGCCAACTGGGTATAATAAGCCTACGGATTTTAAAAAGTCGATCTGCTACAGCTCTTGAAATAGCACTACGGACTCTCTGGATACACCTCCTAATTATTCTTTCAGAAACAGAAAATTTAATTACTCAACAGATTTCTATAAATTAGTTGTAAAAATAATTATCTTCTTCGAACTAAGCGAGAAAACCTAAAGGAGTTCTGACATCCCCGGGACACAGAGGATACGGCAATGCTAGTGGGATTAAGAGAAGCGTCACAGAGAACGGTCCTTACTCCACACGGTGAGCATGGCGGAGGCGTTGACAGAGGCCTCGGTGTTTGCTGCATAGCAGGTGTAGTTGCCGGCATCCTGGATAAAGACGGGGGCTATTCTCAGCCCCCCAGATTCCAGCAGCATGAACCTAGGAATCCGGACAGAGCCACTGGCCAGAATGAGGTTTCCTGAGGAGCAGAGGAGAACAGGGGATCATTAGAGGCACAGCAGTCGGCAGGGAAGAAGAGGGTGGAGCTGTTGGCAAGATGGTAATCCGAGCAAAGTGAACATTCTATGTAAAATAGCTGTTTTTCCCATCATTGGCAAGGATGCTGAACACCAGGAACATCCTGGTTGCCCAGTACTGTGAGGTCTTGTTAAGCAGACTCTGGTCTGTGTATGGATCCTTATCTTCGGATGACCACTTCTCATGATTACTTCATATCTAGGGCTTACTATCTCCCGGGAGCCCCTGTGGGCGTATGTAAGGAGAGCCACATTTACACAGTTACTACTGCTCTGTCATTGTCACTGACTTTCCGAAGTTTTTTTTTTTAATAGTATGTGTGTAAGGCAGTAGTTCTCAACCTTCCTTCCCTCATGTTGGGGTGACCTTCCCAACAACAAAATTATTTTCATCGCTACTTCATAACTGCAATGTTCCTACTGTTATGAATCATAATCTAAACGTCTGTGTTTTCTGATGGTATTAGGCGACCCTCATGAAAGATTTGTTCCCAAGGGGTTGCGACCCACAGGTTGAGAACCACTGGTTTATAAGGTGTCTGTATGGTTGTGTGGATGTACAAGTTTATATGTACAAGGTGTGAACGTATATAGAAGCTGACCTTTTTTATTTTTTAAAGACAGGGTTTATGGCTGGGAACGGGGATTCACTAAATGGTTTAGACTGTCTGCCTCCCCTGTGCCAGGATGATGGGTGCACCGTTTTTTACGTCGGTACTGGTGACTAAACACACATCTACATGCCTGCCATAGACATTTTACGAGCTGAACCATTTCTCCAGTCCCCAAGTTTTCCAGAAACCCAGGGTCACCTGTCTTATTCACACTGCACCCTGGCATCTAGCCCTTGGTGGAGACATTCAATATATGGCATTCGGTCTTCACTGAAGCAATGAATAAGAAGAAAGAAGATGCAGCTAACATCCCAGTGTTTCCACACCAGCCACATCCATGCGGCTGCAGAGCCACCTGCCTCTCTTCCACGTGATGGCGGGTTTGGGAGCCCCAGACACCTCACACCTCAGGACAGCTGTCATCCCGTCAGTCACCGTGGTGTCCACTGGACGCTGGGTGAAGGCAGGAGCAATATCTGTGGGGAGAAGTTAACAGTGAACTGTGGCTCGGCTCTGAGAAGCCTACCTGGGAATCTGCGCGGGTCTTGCAGGACCAATCAGAGGCAAAGGTACTATGTGGAAAAACAGTAGTCATTCTGGAGTGGTTCCTGCTCTGTGCCACTAGGAATCATCCGTCCTTGCTTAGCGTCTAAAGGGAAGTGGATGCCTTTCCCCAAGCCCAAGGATCCAGGAAGGGCGTTTATCTACAGAAACCACCTGGCTTTGTCCTTTAGGCGACAGACTGTATCAAGGATGGGATGACACGTCCATACTTTCCAGGGACATTCTGAAAACTGACATACAGATCTAAGAACCCCTGTACCATGTGGTGGCTCATTTTTGTTCATGGGGAAAGGCGGGCAGTGAGAGGGCCTCATAGTCCCAAGCAAGAGGAAGGAGACAGGCGTGTACTGGAATAAAATGCAGCCAGTGTTCCAGTTTTCTCCAGATCAGCCACACGACTGCACAGCTCCTGCCTCTCTTCCACATGATGGAGAGGTGGTGGGGCAGGGGATGTCCATATACCTCCCATACACTCCCATTCACTCCTGCAAGGTTACGCCCTCTATGCTATGGAGCTGTGGCACAGACCGTGCCCCTCAAAGTCTACAGCATCGACTACCAGGCCCTTCATAGAGAAACAAATAGACAGCAAACAAACTCAAACTACCTGGTCAGTCTGCATCAGAACACCCTGGCCATAGCTGCAAGGAGGGTTCCAATAATACTAATGGATATGAACTCAGTTTCTGGCTTAAACACCCAATATTATTGCAGCTGCCTGGAGCAAGATGGGTTTCCGGTGCTCTGCTGTGGAGGGCAAGTGTGGCTGCCAGATAGGGTCAGGGACAGTGACCTCCCAGATTTGCCAAAATACACGTGTGCATTTTAAGGACTTAGCTGTCTCTTCACATGCTGCAGGGAGCCACCAGTCCCACGTGTGCGCACACATCCACACGCCCACCCCCCACAGCTACACTCCCCATGGTTCTCACATCTGCAATATCAGCACTTTGCCTCCAAAAAAAGGGCAAACTTGAAAGGTGCAATTCCACAGCCACTAAATTCTACTTCATTTCAGAAGAACAATGTTACGGCTGTGGGAGATTGGAAAGCAAACCCGCAGATACAGTGAGAACCTGTACTTCTATTTTATTTTTCAAAGACAGGGTGCCAAGGTATTTCTACTAATGGGATAATAAAAGAAACCCACAAAAGAACTATAATTGTTCAATAAAACTAAAGTAGAGAATGAATATTTTTTAAAACGGAAGAAAAAAGATCAAAAGGAAAAAGATTAGGAGCGAGCTATATACTGGATAGTCTTTCTCATTCTGTCCAGGGGGGACAGAAATGTTTTTTGCTCATTTAAAAAGGAAGATTTTTTTTCTTAAAATAAAGAGCAAGGCCCACAGGCTTGCCTAGGTCATGGTTCTCCTTAGTTCAGCCCTCATCATAGGCTTCTGTCCCTTTGTCATCCCAGGAGCCGAGAGGACACTCCCCCGCTGTGTACTGGGGCAGAGTGGGCAGCTCTGACCCGAAGGCTGGCCATGCTCATATGTGTTACTCACTGGTCACATCCAGGTAGGTGTTAGTCTGGATCTCCCCTCCTTCGTTACTGGCAAAGCACTGGAAGATTCCGGAGTCTTCTGGACTCAGCTTCTGGATGTGCAGGCCTCCACTGGGGAGCACTTTGTACCTCGGGTTCTGGAGCTTGCTCACGGGGACAGCATCTTTGTACCATTGGAGGGTGGGAAGAGGAACCCCTGAAGAGGAATAGAGGGAAACATTACACCCCAGGAGCTCTCTGTAGGAGGGTAAAGACGAAAAGGCTTCAGAGGCCCATATGGCAGCCTTCTCACGCCATAGCGGGTTAGGGACACTTCCCTCGCCTTACATGGAGAAACCCACACTGAGAGTTCTGAAGAGGAAGAAGGAATCAGCAAGGGCCACGGCCCCCAGGTTTGCACTCATTTAGAAAGATTTCAACTGTAATTGCCCTTGAGTTTAGGCCAGAGTTGATAGTTCTAATTCTGTCCCGGCTAGGAAGGCTAGTCCAGGGTCATTGGCAGTTTCTATAGTGGATTGACTGACGCCGTGAATGTGGGTGACACTGTCCCACGGGCTGGGAGCCAGGACTGAAATAAAAGGAGAAAGTAAGGCAGGCGGTGGTGGCACACGCCTTTAATCCCAGCACTCGGGATCCCTGTGAGTTTGAGAGAGGCAGGTGGATCTCTGTGGGTTCGAGGCCAGCCTGGTCTACAGAGTGAGTTATGGGACAGAAAAAAAAAAGAGTTGAGTACCAGCATCCATCTCTCTCTGCTTCCTGATTGTGGATGTCATGTGACCATGATGCTCCTTGTGCCCTGCAACCCCTTCCCTGCAACGATGGACTGTACCCCCACACTGAGAGCCAGAGTACTGGTCGGTCAGGTACTTAGTCACAGCCACGAAACAAGTCACTAATACAATGAGAAAGTTTAGAACATGACCTCAAAGGCTGTGAAGATTTGACAGGCTGGCCTGGAAAACTCCCGCCGTGCACATGGCAGGGGCTCTGGATAGCGTGAGCACTCGTGATCACAACCAACAGCAAAGCTGTGGGCCATGAGGAGTCTTCGATGAGCCCACGGTTGTCAGTGACCTCAAGGCAAGTCTAGACTGCTGGAGGAGTGACTTCAAAGCCCTGGAGAGGCCCTGATTAAAGGGGGTGGGGACATCTGAGGGAATGTATGTCTACCTAGGAGACACTGAAAAAGTTGCTTTGTCCCTAAGACCCACATGAGTACAGGAAGAAGGGGGTGCACAAGGCCCTGCACCTGTACCCCAAGGTACATGGCAGGGTGCTAGACTAGAAGGACTAGGGAACCAGACAGACTCAGACCTCAGAGTCCTGCCTAGTTCCCCCTTCCTTGTGTGTTATATCCCAGTGAGACACAAGGCCTGGCTTCATGGTGGACATTAAGACAGGCTCACAAGGGCCATCACCTGGGCGGTAGATGGAAGGGACCTCTGTCAGCCTAAGCGCCCAGTGAGGACTTCTGAAGCCCGTCTCTATGGCAGTGGTCAGTTCACATAGCTCAGGGCTGATAACTATGGCTCTGCATTGTCTGGGGGGAGCCCAGTCCTGAGCAGGGAACCCTTGGGCCCTCTGCCAGCAGCTTCTGTGCAGGGCTAGGTTCCCTGGGAGATCTCTCTGACCTTCCTGGGGTCCAAGAGGATTACAACCACCCAGAGTGAACTAAGTGTGCAAAGAAGCTCCATGGAGAATCCATGCAAACCCACAGGATGTAACAAACTCCAGAAATACACTGGACATAGAAACCTGATGGGACACTAAGATTTAGTTCTAGAGTTTAGGTGCTTTTGCTCCTTAATTTCCCTAAATACATTTTTTAATTGGTTTTGAGCCAAAAAAAAAAAACTTGCTACATAGCCCAGGTTGGCCTTGAACTCTTGACCTTCTTGTTTCAGGCTCCTGAATGCTGGGATTACAGGCCTGTGCCTCCAGGCCTGGCACCATAAAGTGGATTGAAGTTTTAAATCTCATTTTAAAATCTCATTTTGCTGAGATTCTCTAAGGCTTACTCAGACCCCTGACTCAGTCTTGGTGTACGTGGGTGTAGACGGTCCATTTGGATGACTAGAGCTGATGGCGGGAGCGTTTCCAGACGATGTGTTCTTGGGCAGTTCTTCCCCTTAATTACGTTTCCTGTCACCTCTCATTAAATCAGGACAACTTTTAAAAATCCATTTCAAGGTAAAAGCATATGCAATTCATGTAAGATCTCATAATGGTGATTACATGATGTTGCTCTCATGGGGAACTCCTCCCCACTCCCCATGCAGTTTGCTCCATTGCCAGAGTTAGCTGGAAATCACATGACCGCAGAGGAATGTAGGAGGGCCCCGCTCGATACACAGTTACAAGTCTATGCTTAATAGTTTCCCCCGCAGAAATTCAGCAAGAAGAGAGTGGGCCCCCTGTCAGAGGAAAAATGTCCGGATTGCCACTTACTGAAAAATAATAGTTACTACATGGGGGGGTGGGGGTGGGAGGGTTTCTACTCGGGGGCATTTCGTGTCAGATGGGAACCGTATGCCCTGCAATAGTCGAGAATGTGCTTATTTCTGAAATAGAAATGGCGCCCAGCTTCTCGTGGGCAGAGCTAAGCTTCAGGGGCTACTGTGGCATGAGGAGAAGAACCAGGCCACACAAGAGAAGGCTCTCCACTCAACATCTGTGCCGTTCCTCTCTCAGCCTCCTCCGTGGCTGCACGAATGGGGTTGGAGCTGGGGAGAACGGAAACACGGCGTGTTTAGGAGTGACCGTGGCGAGGGGACCTGGAGTGGGAACCAGAGGCTGCAGGCCCTTTGGCCGGCAAAGACCAGGTCTGACCCAAGCCACTGGAAGGGACTCCTGGTCAGGGATGACTCTGCGTTCACCAAGAGCTGCCAAGCGCCACAGGCCTCCCATTTCTGAACCGAAGGGTGGGGTGGATATGGTTGGACACAGGTGTGGCCTGCTCTCCTGCTCTAAGTCCTTGGCATTAGCTCTCGAGGGTAGCCAAGCGTCATAGCAGGAGCATGTGCCGAGGCCATTGGCTGGGTCTTGGACTGTTCTGCATCGTCCCATGACCCCAGTATTTGGTGAGCAGGTTCTATACGCCAGATACCTGGTGACAATTTTCCAAACCCTGTCTTGTTTAATCCTGGAGGCTCTGAGCATAATACTTAACTGTGCTTTCTCTGAAGCCAGCTTCCAATAGTCAATAGTGTATAGAGAGAGATCACTTGCCTCTTAGGAAACTGCTAGCATGACAGCTAAACCAGTCTGGTCTTTTTTTTTTTTTTTTTTTTTTGGATGAGATGCCTTTAAAGCTCATTAGTGAGCCAGGGACAGCAGGAGCACTTGCCCCCTGCTTCCCGAGCTAGCTGCGGACACCTGCTTGTCCAGGTGCTCTCGGTTCGTCCTATGGCTGCAAAGTCACGGGCAATGATCAGCTACCTGACTGAACCTCAGAAAAGGAGGGAGTCTCCAGCCCCAGGACATACATTAGATAAAAGCTTTTCATCCTGAACCAATTGGATAGGGAATTTAGGGCATCTTTTTTCCTGCCTTTTCTATAGGCTGAGGCTACACTTTGCAAGGTCATAAAATGAACTGCTTCCCTCTCCCTACTCGGGGTTTCCAGCGCTCTCATTATGAAGCAAGGGCCATTGTTTCTCACCAAAGCAAGGTTTCCCTTCCAGCTCTGAGTGAGTGGGGAAAACTGTGCTTATCCAGGGCCAAACAGACAGGAAAAGAGCCTTTTCATCTATATGGGTCTTGGTAATGGATTGCCCTGTAAAACCCGTGTCTTGTGTGCATGAATGTGTGTGTATATGTGTGTGTGTGTGTGTGAGAGAGAGAGAGAGAGAGAGAGAACATGGGGGCAGGAAGTTATCTGTAACTTCCTGTGTAACCACACAGTAAAGTCACGGACAGGGTAATGGGTACAATGAGCCACAGGAAGAAGGGACAATGACGTGTGGAACAGGAGAGCTGCCTCAGAGCTGAAAGGACAGAAAGGCAGGAAAAGTTCCCATTCCAAAAAAAACAAACCATCATGATAGGGCCCTGGCATGTGACTTAGCTGGCAGAGTGCTTGTCTCGTATGCAGGAGTCTCTTGAATGCCATCCCTGGCACTGCATAAATCAGGTGTGGTGGCTCATACCTAGACTCCTGGCACTTGAGAGCTGAGAGGTGGACGTGGGTAGACCATGTGCTCAAGGTCATCCTGGGCTACGCAGCAAGTTTGAGGCCAGGCTAGGTTATATGAGATTCTATCTCAAAATTTAATTAATTGTCTAATTAATTAATATTAAAAGCACCCTCCTTTTCTGTAGGTTGCATGGATGTGGTGCCCAGTCCTTATCACCTGGTAGATAGAGAGAGGTCTGTTAAGAGCCACGGCCTTAGGCCCATATACTCTGGGGAACCCAGTTACTGGGGGGAGATACAGGATCCGATGATTCTGCTGTCCTTTGGGCAGACAAAGGGAATGGCCTTCCTTCTCTTCTTCCTTCCTCTGGAGCCCTGGACTGATCTACAGACAAGGAAGCAAGATCTGAACAATGGCTACTTCCTTCAGCAAAGTCACAGGCTAGCTATTGAGTCCTAGGGTCCAGTGTCCCCAGCCTTGATGGTCACTGTCCTCCCAGAAGGATTTAAAGACCCCCCCTGGAAATCCCCATCCGGTACTCCCATACTTACCCATGGCTCGACATGGGATGTCCACAGTTTCTTCCACTTCTCCTAAAATCCGACTCTCGGGCTCAGCAGTGAAATATGGTGGCTCTTTAAACAAGGAAAAGAAAATGGCCCCTAAGTAAAGAGTGCTGTTGTCTGAATGGGAAATGTCCTCTCTGGGCACACATTTGAACTCTTGATCCCCAGACGGTGGCATGGTGGCGGAAGGCTGTGGAACTTTTAAGAGGTGGGGCCCTACTGGAGGAAGTGAGGCCCTGAGGATGGGCCTTGAGGCTTTGTAGCTGGACCCCACTTTCCGCTTATTCTTTGCTTCCAGAGTGTGGATGCAGTGTGAACAGCCAGCCTGCTGATCTGGCCACCGTGCCTTCCATGCCTGTCAGCATTTCTTCCCCATCATGATGGACCACATCCTTCTGGACCTGCGAGACAATAGTCAACCCTTCCTCCTTTCAGCTGCCTTGTCAGGATGTTTAATCATAACAGCAAAAAAGTAACCAACACAAGAAGGATGTCAAGGACCAAAGTGGTTTCTGTCTGTCTGTCTGTCTGTCTGTCTTACTCTCTCTCTCGTGTGTGTGTGTGTCTTGTCAGGTGTCTTCTTCAACTGCTCCTCTCTTTATTTTTTGAGACAGGGCCTTTACTCAGTCTGAAGTGCACTCACTTTAGCTAGACTGGGCTCCTTGTGTCTTACCTTCCTTCACCCCGTCACGAAGATCACAGGTGTGCACTGCCATGCCTGGCTTTTTATTTGAGTGCTGAGGGCCGAAATCGGGTCCTCAGAACGTGCAGCAAGTACTCTATGGACCAAGTCATCTCCCCAGTTCCAAATCTGAGATCTTACATCTTTTTTTTTCTAAACGCGTCATCACCAGTCACCACCACAATCACAAACTCAAATTTGGGGAGCAGCAGGCAAAGGCGATTTATATTCTAAGGTTCCAGAAAGCAAATTACCACTTAGGGCAATGGCTACTTCTCAGTTTATGGGCTTGAAATCATGGCATATCTTAATTCACGTTTTAGAAAGGGCATCTCAAGAGCTTCGTATAGGTACATTTACAGCACAGTACTTTATAGGCGCGTTCATTTCCATCTCTAAACTAAACACCAATGCGAAGAATGTTGAATAGCCCATAACAAGGGGCCAGGCCCATAGCAAGGAGAGTGCAGCCTAGTATTTTTTTTTTTAAGTCTTAGCAGTTCTCCGCCAAAACATAAATTTAACATGTCGATGGAATGCAAAACAGTGGTGGTGAAGGGGTGGATGAGGGGTGGGAGTATGGGTCCAGAGACTCTCATCCATCCTTAGCAGGGAGGGAAACTCCCAAACAGTTCTGTTCTGTAGACGCTCCCCTTGCGTGGGCCACAGGAAACAGCGGCTGTATCAGACAATGGTTTCCTGGGACCATAAATTCCAATATTTTCTGCAGTTTATTCAGCAGAATTCAGTAGAGGCATGGCCGGGCTCAGGGGCATTAAGGCAGCAGAGGTACTTCATTATCACGGTGACAAAGGCTCTTGTGTTCACTTTCTGCGTGATAATTAATTTCTGGAGACATCTTCTTTTCATTGTAATAGTGTTAAATGTGGATAATAAGGCTTGACGTGCCTCCTGTATTGACCACTTCTTAAAAAAGTAGGGTGGGACCTAAAGTGTGTGTGTGTGGGGGGTGGGTGGAGATGAAAACATACCAGTTCAAAGGAGGAAAAGGACTAAAGGGCTTCTGAATGGGCAGAACGTGGGTATCAACTCCGCAATTACTTGGACCTCTTGAGCAGAAGCATCTGCCTCAGCTACTCGCCTGCACTGTGGAGAAGAACCCTCCAATATGGGGGTCTTGTGTGTATACACCGGACTTGGAGGCATGCTGCTAATATTTAAAGCCTTCGCTTTCCTAGCTGGTCTTCGCGCGCACACACATATTCCCCGCCTCAGCCGTGTCTCTCTAATCAATACTAACGCTAGCAGCGCTATTTATGTTCCAACACCATAGCGGTGCAGCCTGTCAAGGACCTTACGCACAGGTCACGGCCCATATTCATCAGTGGATGCTAAAGTCAATAGCTACCATCCTGGTCCTGATTAAAGGCATGCGAGGGCAAAGGGGGGAAATTAAGTTAAATATCAACATTTGCTCATGATTAATTACAGTTTCCATTCCCTCAGTCAAACATCCTATTTTTAGGTAACGGTGAAGTTCCAAGCAAAAAATACAGAAAAAGTTCATGTATCCTTTCCTGGGTTTACCCGTGGAACTCTGTCTTCATAGGATAACAACTATAATCATCTTCATCAAAACGACTTTCCCAAGAGACGCTCCTATGCCTACTGACATTCCCTAGAAGAGGGAGGAGGCAGGTAAGGTCATTAGACCCTTAACTGAGACTTCAGCCACTCCTCCCGGCACCTCCCAGCCATCTGCATGTAATTCTGCCCCAGCTGAACAGGACCTCCTGGTTGTGGGAGGCGCTAGAGTACAGAGAGTATGGAAAGTTAATTGAAGTAGGGACTCCATCTGTGTGGCGGTGGGGGCCTTGTCATCCACGCTAGAATGCTTTTTGGTGAGGTGGCTACTTTTGGGGCAACCATGCTCCTGTAGGTGACCTCTCACCCATGCCTTGCAAGTAATCCCCGTAGACTTGTAACTCACGGGTTCATAAAGCTAGACCTCATCCTGGTATCCGCCTTGGGGTATAGATCTTGCTTAAGTCTTCCTAGGTCTAGATCAACAATCACCCCACTGGTAACGCCTTCCTAAACTAAGTCTGATCACCTCCAGGCTGTCACTCATGTGATCAACAGATTTGATCTTCACTGCCCCTTCAGGCTTCTGCTTGTGTGTGCATGCACATGTGTTTAGTCCCATGCAGGGTCATGTGTCTATACAGCCCTGGAATGCAGAATGGTCCTTCATCCTGAAAATGCTCTCCACCCCTAACCCCTGTGTCTGGTCCAGGGCCAACCCCCTACTTTTGTTAGTCTTTCATTTCAAGAATGTTATGTGAACAGTTATGCTGCATGTCACCTTGGAAGTGGCTGTCCTCCTGCCATGTAATTCCCTCCGGATGTGTCCAAGAGGACACACTTGAGAGCATATACCAGTCCCATGGATGCCCAGCACCTCCAGGGCCACAGTGCCTTCTCCAGTGTGGTGGTTTGAATGAGAATTCCCCCTCCCTATGAGCTCATGCATTTGAATATTTGATCCCCATTTGATGGCACCGTTTGGGAAGAATTAGGAGGCGTGTTTTCGTTAGAGAAGGTGAGTCACTGAGGGCTGACTCTGAGGTTTCCAAAGCCTTCATCATCTCCAATTAGTTTCTTTGTCTCATTGTTTTGGATTAGGATGTAAGCTCTCAGCTACTCCTCCAGTGCCATGCCTATCTGCCTGTCACCATGCCCCCTGTCAATGGCCTCACCCTCTGAAATTGCAAATCCCCCCAGTAAACTCTTTCTTTTATAAGTTGCCTTGGTCATGGTGTCTTTTCACAGTAATGGAAAATTTACCCAGAAACCCAGATGTCATTTCTGTTCTCAGCTTCCTAGGACTGTGCAGTGACACCTGGCTGAGGATGGAGACAAAGGATCTACACAGTGTCCCTGGGGATGGGCTACCTGAGGGGATGCACCTCACCTCCAGCAGAAGCCAGGCAGCTGTGGTGCACACCTCACAGCTGGGCAGATGTGCTCCCCCACTTTACCGCACCTCCCTCATGAACATGAGAAAAGCACCAGGAAACTGGGACCCTTCGGGGCAGCCTGGTGCACCTTGTTCCTGGAAGCCTGCCAGGTAGGTGAGGTGACAGGCCAGGAGTTGTCTCGGTGACACAGGCTTCTTCTCTGTCAGGCATAAGCCACAGTCTCTCTGTAGGTCCTTCACACCAACCCAATTCAAAGAGGGCTCACAAGGGTACTCCCCCACCTGTGACTGCTTGTTTCCACAAAGTCTGCAGGGAGGGCAGAGGGGGACATTTACTAGGCCTGCAGCTGTGAGGACTTCCAGCTGAGCCACACGGGGACACTCTGAGGACAGTCATTTAAAGCACATGCTTTTTTACCACTTCATCTTCCAAGGGCACTGGGCAAGCCTATGTCTTGGCAAATGGGGACTTTTTGAGAGTCAGTGCCAGCTGGCACAGGTCAGTACTGGGCATTAACTATTGATAAACCGGGGATTGAAATGGACACTTCCGTCCTCAGAGATAAGATAAAGGCATCAAAAGAGTCTCATGCCCTGGGTGAGCCCAGAGCCAAGACAAAGCCAGCAGGGGCTGAGTGCTCTACAGACAGCCCAACTGCAGTAATCAGAACCAGAGTTAGAGTCCTCCCTACATAGCCGCAAACTGGGACCTTGGATGAATTCCTCTACTCCAGCTCAACAGGGGCTTGAAGCACAGATTCTGGCTTGTAGAGCCAGTCCCAGTAGAGGTGGTCAATGCATACCCAGGCTGTGTTGTACAGCCCATGGGCTTGGTAGTGGATTCAGTCTGAGTTCCAGACTTGTTAGTACATTTCCCACACTGGCTTCCCCTCCCTCTAGGAGGCCCAGTTCCTGTACTATTCTGTCTTTGGCTTCAGTCACTGTACACATTGGGTGCCTTGTCCATGGTAGTGGGCAGGAAGCAGTCTCTAGGGATAGCTACACCAGATCCCCTGGAACCTATACATTCTGTATGTGACATGATGAGCTCTGCAGATGGGATGAAGGTCATCAATCTTAACATGGGAAGAGTGGGAGAGCAGGGTTAGCTGAATGGCCAGGTCTAATGGCACGAGCCCTTATGGTGGAGAACTTCCTCTGTGAGGAATCAGGAGAGGCAAGAGGCCTGGCAAAGATTGAAGATGGAAGGAATGGAGGAAGGGAGGAGAAAAAAATGGGAAGGGTGAGGAGTAGGGAGGAAGGGGAAGGAAAAGAGAAAGGAGAAAGACAGATGGTAGCAAGGGGGATGGGTAAGGGAAGGGTAGGTGGGGGGTGAAGGAGGAATCAAGGGGTGAGGGAAGAAGGAGAGAGAGGAACTAGTCACTTTTATGTAGGGACATAAACACCTATTAGGTGCTCGGTGTCGGCTGCAGAATGGCTGCTCATCTGAGACACTGTATTCTAAAACAGAGTATCTGGATTTCAGAGAGATCTGTATACAGGGAATTGGAATAGTTTTACAAGAAACACACAGGTCCTCTGTAATGGTCTCTCTGGTGGTCAATCTTCATCGTCAGCTTTAGAATCACCACGGAGACACACCTCTGGGAGTGTCTATGAGGGTGCTTCCAGAAAGGTTTAACTGAGGAGAAATGCACAGCCCCTCCCTACATGGGCGGCACCATTCCCTAGGCTGGACTAGATAAAAAGGAGAAAGTAAGCACCAGGATCCATCTCTCTCTCCTTCCAGACTGTGGATGGCATGTGACCAGCTCCTCACACTCCTGCCATCATGTCTTCCCCCCCATGGTGGACTGACTGTTCCTCAGAACTGTGAGCGAAAGAAATACCCCCTTCCTTAAGTTACTGCTGTCAGGATTTTTTTTTTAAATCACAACAATGAGAACAGTCACTAATGCAATCACTCTTCACTCCTAGTACCAGGGTGGGTGTGAAGGAGCTCTGTGGACACTGGAGGGTGCGGTGGGCACAGACCAGTTGTGGTTCCTGCAGGACATGCTGAATCTGTCAGTCGTGAGGGAAAGATGTACAAGTATCCCCACAGTGATCCAAGGTGCTATAATTGGTAAGAGCCACTGCTCTGGTTTCATTTCTATTACTGTGATAAAATAGCCCAACAAAAAGCACCTTTGGGGAGACTGGGCCCATGTTAGCTCACAGTGCCAGGCTGCAGTCCACCACAGCAGGAAGAACAGGTCGCAGAGACCAAAGACAGCCAGTTGTATCTCAGCTGCGGTCAAGACCAGAAACCGTGATTGCATGTGTGCTTGGTACTTGGCTTGCTTTCTCCACAGTCCAGGGCTCAATGTCAAGGAACAGTGCTGGCCACTTTCAGGATGGGTCTTCCTACATCAATTAATTTGATTAAGGCAGTCCCTTGCAGACATGCCCACAGGCCCAACTGCGCTAGGCAGTCTCTCACTAACACTCCTTCCAGGGGCTCCTAGTTTGGGTCACATTGACAATAAGAGGTAACTATCACGGTCACCATCCTTTATTTATCCTGAAGAAAGCACCGATGCTTCCATGGATGTCAAGAGCACCCTGGCTCTTAGTGTGGAACGAGTGTGATATGTGCACTCATTAGTGTGACGTGCACGCTCTAGTAGCAGCACCATGCAGCATATACTATGACAGAGCATGCCAACGGCACATGAAGTCATCCTTTCAGCTCTTCTGCAGTGATCTTACTCCATTGCCTCTGGCCTAGTAGCCTTATCTAGTGGCCCACGCCAAGGATTGGGACCAAGGTCAACAACACCAACGACTCCCATTAAACTTGGTTTAAAGTGCAGCCAGAAGCGAGCCCTAAAGTCTACACTTAGGCCTCCCTGTCACATACCTTGCTACCATGTGCCAATTGCTACAGAGTATAGCTGAGACTCTTACAGTGATGTCTGGGAGGTTCTCAAGGGACACCTAGTCTCAATGACAGGTAAGCTTGCCAGAAACTGAAGGGTGGACATCCAAGGTCAGCCACAGACAGTTGCTCAGAGCTGGAGCAGACACAGCCAAGTCTAGGGTTTGCCTCCACCAAAGTCGGCCATGGTCAATCCCTGGTCTAGAGCGGCACTGGCTGCGCACAGCACAGTAGAGCCCACAGGCCTCCAGCAGAATTGGGGGTAGGGCTTTTCCTTGATAGCTTCACCAGTGTTTCCCACCCACCATGGTAGGCAAATTTGGTTTCTATTCCCAGAAGATGCCACCAAGAAGGAGAAGCTGGTGGTGCAGTGGGAAGTTGTGCACCACAGGGAGGCAGGGGCCATGTGACACAGCAGCCTCTGAGCGTCAGAGCAGTGGTGTGGTGTCTCACCAGCTAGGTCAGGAGTAGAAGAGGTCAGGCATAGGGGCAGCACAGCAGGACAACTGAACAGTGAGGAGATAGGGGGACAGGGCTCTGGGCTCTGCAGGGTGGGCACCAGGCACCTCCAGGGATCAGAGCTTGGATTCCTGTTTAGACCACAGGAATTGAGCAATCCAAGTAGAAGCTGACAGGCAGCGTAAACAGCCGCCGCCGCCTGCCTCGTCTCATCAGTGTGAGACACACGTAATTGGAAGGCGATTCCTTTCTGCTCTCATTCATTTGCATGCTCATATCAATAGCTCTCTCCCCAGTTCTGCTGGTGACAGGCTGGGAGATTTGTCACACTTCCCCAGGATCCCTCCCCGATGGGGCGACCAGGCTTGGGGACAATCTCTGAGCCCTTTGAATCTGCAGAGATACTTTCTTCAGGGTTTCTCCAGTGTGACCCAACCACAAAGTTCTACCTGTCACAACTTCTAAACAAAAGGGGCTTCAAGTCAACCTTTTTGAGATAGGAAGCCTTGAGGCCGATGGGCGACTCTGGGGTAAGCTTGCCGCAAGAGCACGGGGGCCTGAGCTTGCACCCTTGGCATACACGCAAAAAGATGGGCATGCTATTGTGCCCCTATAACTCTAGCACTAACGAATGGAGTAGGAAGAGACAGGAGGATCCCTGGAGCCTGATGGACAGCCAGTCTAGATGAATTGCTGAGATAAGGTTCAGTGAGAGACCCTGCCTCAAAGCACAAAGCAGATGGGCTGGAGGGGTTAAGAGCGTGTTAACTAACACACCAGGGTTCAATCCCAAGCACCCACATCAGGAGGCTCACACTTGTCTTTGACTCCAGATCTAGGGGATCTGACACTTTCTTCAGACTTATGCAGGCAGGTTTACACACACACACACATATTTTTTTTAATCTCAAAAATGGGTTTGAGGGTGATTGAGAAAGATAGTCAATGTCAGCACATATGAACATGTGCACACACATACACACATATAAACACAAAAGAGTGGAAGTCTGTTCCTGTACCTTTATAAGTCATAACGTGAGTTATGATGAGTGCTGAGCACAGAAACCCATTCTGCGATGAATTCGAGATCAAAGTTAGGATGATAGATTTAAATACTTGAGGAGGGAATGGTGACGGAGACAAACATTTGAGTTTATAGGGAGATAAATTTTCTCTCTTGTTTAAATTACCTTAAAATGTTTTTAACACAATACAGTCCTGTCTGCCAGAGATTTACACATCACAAATTTTAATTTTGGTTCAATCTATAATGCGCCGCGCTCAGACGGCCATAGATCAACCTCGATGGAGGTCTCTGCTGAGGACGGATGTCATCTCCACATCCATATCTAGCACTGGCAGCTGGAGCAGAGCTCAGACGCTCGGGTGGGATCAGCAGTGATTGGTGACTCTGGTCCCTGGTTCAGGTTCTCTGATCATTCCAGGACCTCTTCTGGAGGAGGTTGACAAGCTGCATTTAGCAGAGTCACTCGGAGAGCACGAAGCCCTCTCCTGATGTCTAACAAACACGAGGACGCTTAGGGCAACGGCCTTCTATGCAACGCTCCTCAATGCTTGCTAATTCCACCGGAACCTATCTGCTTTTTCTTTTCATATTTTGCAAAATGGCAAACCGCAAAATGTATTACTGAAAGAGCAATTGTTCGGAGAGGTTTTTTTTTTTTCCCTCTCTCTCCATTTTCAACCCCTTTCATTTCAGATAGGAGACAGACTGAAGTGGCCTTTGAGGTACCTTCCATCAGCAGTGCCTTCCACTGAGGAGTACGGGTCACCAGGACCGCAGCTGCAGACATTTTAAGAACAGACTGGTGACCGTGCAGGAAGCTGGGAAAATAAAATGTGGGTGCTTGCCTCCCACTGTAATGTGCCATGTCATAATCTAGTGATAAGCTTACAAATCCCTCAGCCACAGCCTGTCATGCTTCCATGGCTCTGATCTCCCAGTGTTTAGAGAGAGGCCACTCTGGTGCATTTTGCTTCACCTTTGGCCTGTTAAAAAAAAAAAAACTATCTCTGTTCTTACCTTTCAGTTCGACCAAAGATAACAGCCAGTACTTTCCATTTCCTTCTGAGTCAAGGCTGCATGGGCTGACTTCTGAGTACAGAACAAGAGTCAGGGAGACTTAGGGAGAAGTTTGGGGCAAGAGAAAGGGCCAGGAGATGCAGGCAATGTCTGCAGTGAGGACTTAGCTCTATCTCCACCCTCAAGTTTTATGGTGGGAAGTGGTTATGGTTTGAGCGTGGACTGTCCTCAATGGGCTCCCATGTTGCAGTGTTTGGTCCCCAGCTGGTGGTGTCATTTTGGGCTACATTGGAACTTTTGGTGGAGTTTGGTTATAGGGCACAGACCTTCAAGGGTTATAATCTAGCTGGAACTTGGGTCAAGCTCTTAGGGCCTTCAAGGTCCCACTGCTACAGATAGACCCAAACCATCCACCATGTCTTCCTCATCACAGTGGACTGCATGCCCTGACACTGTAAACCAAAGTTACGTCTGTCCTGTCCTGAGTTGTTTCTGTCGTACGTTCTATTCAATGATAAGAAAAGTAAGAAGTACAGCTGTGTCTGGAAGGAACGAGGGACATTCCTACTTTGGCATTCGAAAGCAAAGCAAACGGGATAACTTGGAAGATAAACTCAACCATACTGCCCTTTAGTGCATTAAGAATAAAGTCAGTGGGGGCCCAGCTAGATGGCTTGGCTGTAAAAGGTGTGCTCAGCCGAGCCTGACCACTTGAGTCTGAGTCCCAGGATACAGGGTGGGAGGAGAGAACCCCTACAAGTTAATCTGACCTCCACGTGCACCCTGTGGCATATGAGCATCCCCTCCCCAGACACGTATATACAACAAACAAAAACATGAATGTAATGAAAAATAAAAGTCGGTGGGGATGGAGGAGATGGCCAAGCTGGTGCCTTGTTCACTGCAGAAGCAGGGGTACCTGCTGCACCCACATAAAAAGTCAGGCACAGCGGAAGATCATCTAGAATCCCAGCACTGGGGCTGGAAACGGCTGGATTCTGGGAGCTGGCTGGCCAGCTAGCCAAATGACCAAGCTCGGAGTCCCAGTAAGAGACCCTATCTCTGGTGTCTGCCTCTGGCTTGCACATATGTCTGCAGAAGAGGCACACACACACATACACACACACATAAACACACACACACACACATACACACATACACACACACATACGCACACACACACACACACACACACACACACACACACACACACACACCAAGTCAGCTATCCTGTCTGCCTGGAGCTGTGGGTACGGAAAGCTACCTGAGGTTGCAGCCAGCACCACTGCTGGCCTGAGCATTACCTATGATGGAAAGGAAGGCTCTGGCCCTGGCTGGCTCAAATGCGCTCCCTCGGAGTGTTGCCTCGCACACGTACAGCCCGGTGTCTGCCGACGTCGGGTTGCTGATGGTAAGGCGCCTCCCGTAGCTGTGCAGTCCGCTTGTGAGTCGAACTCCGTTTCTCTTCCAGTGCACACTCAGCTCCTCCAAGGGCCTGTGAAAGAGCGCGAGGGAGTCGGTGACCGTGGTGCTGAATCATGTAGATGGCAGTAATAATAATTTCAGATCTTCGGCACGAGTTGACAAAGCTAATTCTAGCAGGAACCATGGCGGGTTGAACAATGGACATTTAAAAATCAATCCAGATACAGCTGCACTCCCTCACGGCTTCCCTCAACGAGACATTACGCTCAGGGCTATTGAGCAAGGATAGCTAATTGCGGCAGCAATGGACCATACATGCTAATGATTCCATTTGCCCAGGAAAAGAATGCTTAAAATAAATACTACTAGGGGACCCACAGCTACGTGGGAGGTGTGGCCATCTAAACTCCAGCCTGGAGTGAACAGGAAGTAAGTAGGCAGGGCATGCCTGGGACTACAAAAGAAAGGGACCTAGTTTTCCTTGGCTGCTCGGGGTATGGTAGAATATTACTCTAACCAGGCAAAGATGTGTTATGCTGCAGAATATTATTTTAACAGTGTAAAGGTGTGCTACTTTTGTTTCTGCTGCGTTTATTTAATTATGTAAGTTGTGTTGCATCTGTTCACCTTGCCTGTCTAAGACACCCGATTGGTCTAAGAAAGAGCTGAATGGACAATAGCTGGGCAAGAGGAAGGATAAGCAGGGCTGTCAGGCAGAGAGAATAAATAGGAGTAGAAATCGAGGCTAGAAATCTAGAAAAAAAAAAAGATGAAGAGGAGAACAAGAGAAGAATGAGGAGAGATACCAGTCAGACATAGAGAAGCAAGCAGTGAAAATAAGATATATAGAAGAAAGGGAATAAGCCCTGAGGCAAGAGGTAAATAAAGAGAAACAGGTTAAGTTAAAGGAGTTAGCCAGAAACATGCCTAAGCTAGACAGAGCATTCACAACTAATAATAAGTCTTCCACGATTTGGGAGCTGATGGTGGCTTAAAAGAAAAAGTCTGGTACCCAGGGGCCTGGTTCATCTTTCCCCCAACAGCTTGGGTCATTGCTGCTGAGATTTCCCCAACACCAGGAACTAAACTGAAAAGCTCCATCCACTGTAGAGGCAGTGTGAGGTTCCCACACATGTGACACCAAGTGCCCCAGGATAAACGAGCCTGCTGCATTCGGGAGTGTGGGCTCGTGTGCCATCCTCCACATCACCGTCTCTTCACAGGAGGATTTACACATCTGGGTTCTCTCTCTCTCTCATCTTAGTGTGTGAGTGGTCAAGTGTGTGAGCGCACGCGTGTGTGTGCGCATGTGTGTGCATGCATGTGTATGTGTGTGTAAGCTAGAGGTAGGTCAATGGGGGAGTCTTTATCACAACCCACCTTAGTTTTTGAGTCAGGGTTTCTCACTAACCTGCAGCTTGCAGTATAGGCTAGACTGGTTGACCAGCAAACCCCAGGGTTCCTCTTGTCTCTGTCCCTCCAATGCTAGGATTACAGGAGTGAGACGCCACATCCCGCTTTGACAGGGAGTCTAGGGAATTGAACTTGGGTCCTCATGCTTGTGCAACAGGCGCTGTACTGACTAAGCCACCTCTCTGCCCTCTGGTACAGGTTCTGTGCCTTTATCTGAACTGCCCAGCTATCAGAAGTACTTTGTATTTTGCACCTGTCTCCCTCTGGAGTATTTGTATATTCTGAGTGACATGGCATGGGGAGGGGACCCTAGTCTAGACGGAAAATTCATTTGTGCTCCATCTGTACCTTGCGCACTTAGCCCAAAGGGAATCCCTTTGCCTTATTTTCAGTGCATCACTGTTTTGACTGCATCAGACGCATGAGATCAGGTTGGAATTTTCCACCGTGACTTCATGTCAAGGCTCAAAGTTTCAGATTTTGAAAGTATTTCAGGGCCTGAGTTTTCAGATGAGGGATGCCTCACCCATGTTCCCACTCCCAGAGCACACCCTGTACCTGGCGTTGGCTATGCACTCCAAGGTAGTCTCACTGGACCCCGCAACCACACTTCTGTTGCCTGGAGCAACCACGATGACAGGGGCCATGGCTTCATGGGTGTCAGTAGCTCCTGCGGCAGAGAAAACAAAACGTCCATGGAACGCACAGAATGGAAGGTGGGGTGACTGGGAAAAGACAGAAGAAGGATCATGCAAAACCACACCACGAGGAAGCTCAGAACCTCAAGAGCCCTCGAGAGAGCCTGGAGTTTGATATTTTCACATCACCCATGGCCTCTGTCACACTGTAGGAGATGGAGTCTAGGCATAGCCAGGCTTGTCTGCCGGCCACCTGTCCCCAGTGGGGACAATGTGTAGCACAAGCTTTGACGGGCTTGGAATTTTCCGAAATGCTTCCTTTTATTTTTTTTCCCCACTGATCTAAGCATTTGCTTATTGAGATCACCTGGCATACCCACTGTGGCAGTTAATCTTAATTGTCAACCTGATGAGATTTATAATCACCATAGAAACAAACCACAGGGCCTGTCTGTGACAAGGCTTCTAGGTTAGGCTGGCTGAAGTGAGGAGTCCCACACTGAATGTGGATGGTACCACCTGTGGGTTGAGGGCCCAGGCTGAAGGCAAAGGCGACAGTGAGCTCAGCACCAGCAGCCAGCCTGCTTCCCTTCTGTGGAGTTCCTGCCGCCACGCCTCCACCACCACGATGGGCTTTCACCCTCAAACTGTGCGTCAGAATCAAGCCTTCCTCCCGTAAGTTGTTTTTGTCAGATAACTTATCACAGCAAGGAGAAAAAAAACATGCCCGCCATTTTCCAGCTAGATCAACAGGACAAATACGTCACAGGTGGGGAACTCCTCTAGGCACAGAGGTCACCGGTCCTGGTGACTCCCTGGGTGACTGCGTTCAGTTATCCAAGAGTCCCGTTCTCTCTGCAGTCACACTTCCTTTTGGTTTTCTGCTACATAAACACCCCGAGTCCATTCTCCGTTTTGTGAGTATCAAACTATAAATAATTTAAGCTCACTTCTGGAGACAGGAAGGAAAAAGCCATATGCATTTTTTCTGCTTTCCTCTAAAATATGGTTAGCATCAAAATTAAATGACCCCGGCAACTTTAGTAACCATTTATTAAGGAGAAATCAAGACCAAACATTGGTAGAGCAGGGATTTCAATACAGGGCGTGGATGTGAGCAGCTGGGAAGAAAAACAAATGTAAATGGGTGAAAAGCAAAATGCCCTCTTTGGATCCTCACACTGAGAGCCAGCACATGGACAGTCCGGCTATGCAGAATTCGGGCTCATGGAAGGCTCTCATCCACAGTGGCCTCATGGTGAGGGGTGGTAAAGAGGACCCTCTGACCAGCACAGGTTCTCCCCAGTGCTGTATCTGGTGCTTCTTGCTTAAAGATGGAGTGGTTTTACATTGGAGGAGAGGTGCATGGGAATTATAAAAAGAGGATGGGACGGCGGGACTGAGGAGTTGACTCAGTAAACAAAGTCCTTGTCCTGCAAGCATAAGGACCTGAGTTCAATCCCCAGATCCATGTAGAAAAGCCAGGTATGGTGGTGGTAAGTCAGACAGCCTGGCCTATGTGGTAAGTCAGACGACAGCC
>JABTXL010000653.1:3316739-3353759 GCA_025134845.1 Neodon shergylaensis
CTGGAAATAATCAAACTGAGGGTGGAAATCAACAAAATAGAAACACAAAAAACAGTCCAAAAAAATCAATGAAACAAAAAGTTGGTTCTTGGAGAAAATCAACAAGATCGACAAACCCCTATCCAAACTAATTAAACAACAGAGAGAGAACACGCAAATAAATAAGATCAGAAATGAAAAGGGGGACATAACCACAGACACAGAGGAAATTCAGAGAATCATTAGATCTTACTACAAAAGCCTGTATGCCACAAAACTGGAAAATGCAAAAGAAATGGACATTTTTTTAGATAAGTACCATATACCAAAGCTAAACCAAGACCAGGTGAACGATCTAAATAGACCGGTTAGTCGCGAAGAACTAGAAGCTGTTATCAAAAATCTCCCCTCCAAAAAAAGCCCAGGACCAGATGGCTTCAATGCAGAATTCTACCAGAACTTCCAAGAAGAGCTAATACCTATACTCCTTAATGTATTTCACAATATAGAAACAGAAAAGTCATTGCCAAATTGCTTTTATGGTTACCCTGATACCAAAACCACACAAAGACCCAACCAAGAAAGAGAATTACAGGCCTATCTCACTCATAAATATCGATGCAAAAATTCTCAATAAAATACTGGCAAACTGAATCCAAGAACGCATTAGAAAAATTATCCATTATGATCAAGTAGGCTTCATCCCAGAGATGCAGGGCTGGTTCAACATACGAAAATCTATCAATGTAATCCACCATATAAATAAACTGAAAGAAAAAACCATATGATCATTTCATTAGATGCTGAAAAAGCATTCCACAAAATTCAACACCCCTTTATGATAAAGGTCTTGGAGAGATTAGGGATACAAGGGTCATACCTAAATATAATAAAAGCTATTTACAGCAAGCCGACAGCTAACATTAAATTAAACGGAGAAAAACTCAAAGCCATTCCACTAAAATCAGGAACACGACAAGGATGTCCACTCTCTCCATACCTCTTCAATATAGTGCTTGAAGTTCTAGCAATAGCAATAAGACAACATAAGGGGATCAAGGGGATTCGTATTGGAAAGGAAGAAGTTAAGCTGTCGTTATTTGCAGATGATATGATAGTATACATAAGCGACCCCAAAAACTCTACCAAAGAACTCCTACAGCTGATAAACACCTTTAGTAATGTGGCAGGATACAAGATCAACTCCAAAAAATCAGTTGCCTTCCTATACACTAAGGATAAAGAAACCGAGAGGGAAATCAGAGAAGCATCACCTTTCACGATCGCCACAAAGAGCATAAAATATCTTTGGGTAAACCTGACCAAGGAAGTGAAAGATCTATTTGACAAGAACTTTAAGTCTTTGAAGAAAGAAATAGAAGAGGACACCAGAAAAATGGAAGGATCTCCCTTGCTCTTGGATTGGGAGGATCAACATAGTAAAAATGGCAATTCTGCCAAAAGCAATCTATAGATTCAATGCAATCCCCATCAAAATCCCATCAAAATTCTTCACAGATCTGGAGAAGACAATAATCAACTTTATATGGAAAAACAAAAAACCCAGGATAGCCAAAACAATCTTATACAATAAAGGAACGTCTGGAGGCATTACCATCCCTGACTTCAAACTCTATTACAGAGCTACAGTATTGAAAACAGCTTGGTATTGGCATAAAAACAGAGAAGTCGACCAATGGAATCGAATAGAAGACCCTGACTTTAACCCACAAACCTATGAGCACCTGATTTTCGATAAAGGAGCTAAAAGTATACAATGGAAAAAAGAGAGCATCTTCAACAAATTGTGCTGGCAAAACTGGATGTCAATCTGTAGAAGAATGAAAATAGATCCATATCTATCACCATGCACAAAACTCAAGTCCAAGTGGATTAAAGACCTCAATATCAGTCCGAACACACTGAACCTGATAGAAGAGAAAGTGGGAAGTACTCTACAACATGTGGGCACAGGAGACCACTTCCTACGTATAACCCCAGCAGCACAGACAGTAAGTGCCTCATTGAATAAATGGGACCTCCTGAGACTGAGAAGCTTCTGTAAAGCAAAGGACACTGTCGCTGAGACAGAAAGGCAACCCACTGACTGGGAGAAAATCTTCACCCACCCCGCAACTGACAAAGGTCTGATCTCCAAAATATATAAAGAACTCAAGAAACTAGACCGTAAAAGGTTAATCAACCCAATTATAAAATGGGGCACTGAGCTGAACAGAGATCTCTCAACAGAAGAAGTTCAAATGGCCAAAAGACACCTAAGGTCATGCTCAACTTCCTTGGCGATCAGGGAAATGCAAATCAAGACAACTTTAAGATACCATCTCACATCTGTCAGAATGGCTAAAATCAAAAACACCAATGATAGCCTTTGCTGGAGAGGTTGTGGAGAAAGGGGTACACTCATCCATTGCTGGTGGGAATGCAAACCTGTGCAACCACTCTGGAAAGCAGTGTGGAGGTTTCTCAGGAAATTCGGGATCAACCTACCCATGGACCCAGCAATACCACTCTTGGGAATATACCCAAGAGAGGCCTTATCATACAACAAAAGTATATGCTCTACTATGTTCATAGCAGCATTGTTTGTAATAGCCAGAACCTGGAAACAACCTAGATGCCCTTCAATTGAAGAATGGATGAAGAAAGTATGGAATATATACATATTAGAGTACTACTCAGCAGTAAAAACAAGGACTTCTTGAAGTTTGCAGGCAAATGGATGGAAATAGAAAACACTATCCTGAGTGAGGTAAGCCAGACCCAAAAAGAGGAACATGGGATGTACTCACTCATATTTGGTTTCTAGCCATAAATAAAGGACATTGAGCCTATAACTCAGGTTCTTAGAGAAGCTAAATAAGGAGAACCCAAAGAAAAACATATAGGCATCCTCCTGAATATTAACCTTCATCAGGTGATGAAAGGAGACAGAGACAGAGACAGAGACAGAGACCCACATTGGAGCACCGGACTGAAATCTCAAGGTCCAAATCAGGAGCAGAAGGAGAGAGAGCACGAGCAAGGAACTCAGGACCGCGAGGGGTGCACCCACACACTGAGACAATGAGGATGTTCTATCGGGAACTCACCAAGGCCAGCTGACCTGGGTCTGAAAAAGCCTGGGATAAAACTGGTCTCACTGATCATAGCGGACAATGAGGACTACTGAGACCTCAAGAACAATGGCAATGGGTTTTTGATCCTACTGCACCTATTGGCTTTGTGGGAGCCTAGGCAGTTTGGATGATCACCTTATTAGACCTGGATGTAGGTGGGTGGTCCTTGGACTTCCCACAAGGCAGGGAACCCTGACTGCTCTTTGGGCTGACGAGGGAGGGGGACTTAATTGGGGGAGGGGGAGGGAAATGGGAGGCGGTGGCGGGGAAGAGACAGAAATCTTTAATAAAAAAAAAAGTCTGTTCAGCTGTCTGCTTCCTGTTCTTTGGGGTTCAAATCCAGATGTAGAGTTGTTGAGTCACATGACCATTCCATGGTTTATGATTTGAGGAGCAATCGTCAAGTTTTCTACAACAATGTCTCAATCTACATCTCCTCAAGCATAGGGACTCAAGTTCTGCCACAATTTTTTGACGTTTGTTTTTATTTCCTGGTCTTAACTATAGCCATCCTGCTGAGCAAGAATGGCGGCTCTCTACGGTTTCCAGTTGCACTTCCCCAGGGACTGGCAAAGGTGGGCATCCCTTTGTGTGCTCTTTGACTATATGTACATCTTCTCTAGAGAAATGTCTAATCTGACTCCTGTCCATTTAAACGTCAGGTGACTTGTATTTATTGCTATTGTTGCTTTCGAGTTACAGAAATTCTTTATCCATCCATCCATCCATCCACCCATCTATCCACCCATCCATCTACCCATCCATCCATCCATCCATCCATCCATCCATCCATCCATCCATCATTCACCCACCTATCTATCTATCTATCTATCTATCTATCTATCTATCTATCTATCTATCTATCTATCCATCCATCCATCCTTCACCCACCCACCCATCTATTGTACTAATCCCTTTAGTATGCTCTCTCCCTCTCTTTCTGTTTGAGGCAGTCTTGTCATGGATGTCTAGAACTCACTGTGTAGCTCAGGCTGGCTTAGAACTTAGAGTCTATCTTCCTGCCTTTACTTCCCAAGCATAGAGGACACAGATGTGTGCCTCCACATTTTGTTTACGTGGTGCTGGGGATGGAACCTGCGCACTTGCTGATTGGGTCACATTCCCCTGCCTAAGTTTTCACTCCCTTGATAGTGTCCTTTGATGAATTAAAGATTGAAACTCTGCCATTTTCTTTTGATGCCTGTGGTTTGGAATCATGCCCAAGGGATCACGGTCAACCCAATGTCACGGAGCTCTCCCCCCCCCATGCTTTCTTTGTAGTCTTGGGTCTTTGATCTGGTCTGAGTTCATTTTTGTATTGGTTGTGACATGACTCTATGGAAATGCTACTGAGGCATTGTCCACTACAGACTCAATGTGAATGACTTTAGGTACGTACTGACAGGTGCCTGAAAAAGCCTCAGGCCTATGGGTAAATGGGGAGGGTGGGAGACTATGTAGACTCATCTAGACAGGCCACAGTGCCCCCCAGGAAGTTATTCTCCACCACCACAGCACGGGAGGAGAGCAAGTGTTCACATTTTCTCCTTAAGCACGGGACCCCAGGGTGTCTCCTGAAGGATTCTTCGAAGTCTCCCCGGGGCAGCAGCTGGCTCACTAATGCACACATTGAAGACTTTCTTTTGCCACTATACACAGGAATGGCAACGGTGCTCACATCTTTGGTGGGTACCCATTCTCTACTTCTGGGGGGAAGGCAAGACAAGCACTGGTCTTTTCTAGATGGGTACATCTAAAACAACACATACACCTGTCCCTGTCAACTTGAAGGCACAAGCTCACTAAAAGCCTGTGCGTGCTTCTGGGCATCTGGCAAACAGCAAGCACCTAATAGATGTTTGCTAAATTAAGTGAGTCTGGGTTTACATATCCCAAAAAGATACTGACCCTGTTTCACAAGTGTCTTAGTTAAGGGATCTAGTGCCGCAATGAAACACCATGACCAAAAAGCAAGCTGGGGAGAAAGGGGTTTATTCAGTGGCACCTCCATATTGCTGTCCATCACCGAGGAAAGCCAAGACAGGAATTCAAGCCGGGCAGGAACCTAGAGGCAGGAGCTGATGCAGAGGCCAAGGAAGGGTACTGCTCACTGGTTTGCTCCGCATGGCTTGCTCAGCCTGCTTTCTTATAGAACCCAGAACCAGCAGCTCAGGGATGGCCCCATCCACAATGAGCTGTACCCTCCCCCACTGAACTCTAATTAAGAAAATGCCTTACAGATGGATCTCATGGAGACCCCAACAGAGGCTCCCTCCTCTCTGATTATCCCAGCTTGTGTCAACTTGACACAAAATCAAGGCTTCCCCAAGTCAAGGCTTTTGCTCGTGTACTGGGATGGTGGCCTCGTCCTAGTCCCTGGATACGCCTTTGCCTTTCTGCCAGCCTCGTCTCTTGCCGCAGTTCAGACTACACAGCATCTGTGACTAGCAAAGTCTCTTTAATCCACAAACCAAGAACAAAGAAATTCAATCCCAAGTCCCCGGTGAAAACAGAGCTTTATCTTAACAAATGTTTTGAGTACATGAGAGAAAGGAAAAAGAATAGCGGAGATAAATATGAGGGGGGGGGTCACAGCCCACACAGAGACTAGCCTCAACACTGCAATTATACCCTCTCCTTAAAATACATGAAAGATCTTCGGAAAGCCAGATGAAATTGAAGTTATTTTCCCTTACTGCCGACCCTCTGTTCAGCTCACCGGCCAGAAATGACAGCAATTGAAGCTGAAGCGAAATTCATAGTGTGGTTATAAAGAATCCTGCTTAGGAAGCCACAGAGCCGGCCATCATGCCTGGGATGGCTTGGTTCTGAAGATTCTGCTGGATGAGAATAAACAAAATAGTTTTCTATTTCATCCTGCTCCTCACCGCCCAAGCTGTGCAAAAAGGCCTGACAGGCCAAAGGGGTCAGGATCTTGAGGTTTCAACTCGTGATGGAAAGAGGCACCTCAAGAGCCAGCTAGAGCCACACAGGCTAGAGATCTATAGCCAAATGAAACTCCTCGTTTACATATTTAGTGATTCATAAAACTGAGATGCCAACAGGCTGTAATATCAGAGCCGAAGAAGTATTTCTATCAGTTGCTGTGTCTTCCTTTCTGTGTACTCCAATTTTAAACACAGATGCCCACTCAGTAAGCTGACGGGCATTTCCTTGGCGCTATTTTAAGAGAATCCATTTCTTTGTATTTTAGATATTTATTTAGTTCTCCGTGAGCATGTCATATGTGAGCATCCATGAACACGCTTTCCTGTATGTGTGCACATGTGTGGGGACCAGAGGTCAGTGTCAGGGTTCCTCCATTGCTTGCTACTTTATGTACTTAATTTTAGAACAAGGTCTCTCATGTAACCCAGACATCACTATTTTGGCTAGACTGTCTGGACAGCAAGCCCCTGAAGATCTGCCTGACCCCGAACACCTCCCTCCCAACAGAGACTGGGGTTACAGGCACGTGCTGACTGGGTCAAAAGCTTGAACTCAGGTCCTCAACAAGCACTCTACTCACTGAGCCATCTCCCCAGCCCCATCAGTCCCCTCTTCTTTTACCTTGATTTTCTATTGTGGTCCTGAGAGGCTGAACCTAGAGCCTTGTGTCAAACACTCAGGCTGGTCTTAAACTCACTCTATAGCCCGGGCAGGCTCCAAACATGCGATTTTCCTGTTCCAGCCTCTGAGGCGCTGGGACCGCAGGCCTGTGCCACTGGACCAGGCTAGAAAATCAAGTTCTAGTCTGTTTCTTATGTGGGGAGGGCAAAGTCAGGAAATCCCAGAGGGCTTCTGTCCTACCCAACACAGAGCGTTTCTGAATACTGTTTCCAGACAAAGGATGCTAGAAGACAGCTGGGATGCTCAACCGGGTCCTCTGGCTGTGGCTGCATGCTTCCCAGAACAGAGGGCTCTGTCTTCTGCCCTTGGGACCAGGCATGTTTACATTCTGTCCTCCTGACTCTAGGGGGCGCTGCAAGGCCGAATCTTCACATTACAATATGGTAGACAATGGCTCAAGGCCACAGGCAACCTGTGGGTCAGCCTTGGATGTTTACCCGTCCTAAGTTTACCACTTCTGAGGAGACTAGGATGTTCAGCACAGGTGACACGGTGGCAAGGGGCCGAGTTTGCTTCTTCTCATCCTCTCACTCCTGACCCATCCCATCGATCTCTGGGAGTTAGGTGGTCATTGTCCTTGAAGAGGGGCAGAACAAACAAGACTACCGCAGGAGCCTGGGCACAGGGGTGCTTTGAGAGATGAAGAATGGGAACTCATAACGGAGCAGCCATGTCCCCTTCTGCTTTTTCGTCTCCTCTTTTTTGTGAGCAGTGGCTATTTCAGAATTACCCTTGGGTGCCACAACAGAGGAACAAACAAATCAGGATATCTTAAGAGAAGAAAAATATTTCTTTCTCTGTCTGCCCTGGCTTGCTTTAAATGAATCAAGTCAGTCCCAGAGCACAAGAACAGAGCACTCTGTGAGAACAAGACATTTTCTGATATGACCCAAGGTTATCTTTTAAAACCAACCAGTTCTCTACTCAGGCCGCAGTGACGCAAGGTAGATATACATATATATAAAATGTCAACACAGTCTCACTGATATTTTGGTCTGAAATCCTCACCAGCCATAAATCTAAGGTTGGTGACAGACACAGAATTAAGCACATAAAAACAGTTAAGAGGTTTCCTAAGACACATACTTAACACACGAACATAAGAGCTGTTGAGAGGGGAGAATGACAGGTAGAAGCATACCCCAGGGGCTTCTTGTTTTCTCCTATTGATCTCCTCCCTCCTTCCCCTCTCCCTCCCCTCCTTCTCTCTTCTCCTTTTCTCCCTCTCTCTCCTTCCCCTCTCCCTCCTTCCCCTTTCTCTCCTCTCTCTCTCCTTCCCCTCTTCCTCCTTCCCTTTTTCTCTCCTCTCTTCCCCTCCCTTCCTCCCTTCCTCCTTCCTCTCCCCTCTGCTGCATGCGCATATGTGCATACATGTGAGCCAGAGTGGATGCCAGGCATCTCTTCCTTGGTTACTTATTATTTAAAGCAGAATCTCACACTGAACCTGGAACTCCCAGTTTAAGCTAGGTTGCCTGGCCAGCAAACCCCAGGATCCTCCTCAGTGGTGAGGTTACAGGCACACACCACTGTGCTTGGACTTTATGTGGGTGCTGGGGATCTGAACTCAGTTCCTCATGCTTGTGCCGCAATTCCTTTGCTGGCTGAACCATCTCGCCAGTCCACAAGCAGTCTCTTCACATAGACTGGTAGGCGGGTGAATGAAAAAATAAAGTACTTCCCAGTTTATGTAATTGCTTAAACACATTAAGAGGTTGGTCAGTGTGTACTTAGTTAAAACACAGAAAGCCAGTGATTGCTCAGCAAATCTAGACCTTGCAAGTGGTCTATTCAAACACAGGAATGCCAGGTGCAGTTAGAATCCCCAGAGTCTCATGCAGTTTAAAGTCACGTGGTGCTCAGTCTCTTGTGGGGTGGTGTGAATAGTAGGTTTATGGAGAATTTACAGGCTGTTACAAGGCAATCAGGGCAAATTATCGTGGCAGCATTTCCACCAAATCTCTCCCCGTGATGCCAAGAAGTGGGTACCATCTATTTATTTAGGAACATGACTTTAGTCTCTTAACCCACGGAACAGCCCACAGATGCTTTGTAGATGGTCTGTAAGAGACAGCACAGAGGAACAGGGCCAGGCTGCTGTGCCCTTGGTACCCAGTATAGTCACCGTACCCAGACAGCAGCTTTGACAAGACCAAGGGTAAACGCATGGCTGTCCCACCGATACTATTTATTTCCAAAGTGTTGACATCAGGGAGGATAGGGATGCACCCAGATGACACTAAAAAGAATACCAAAAATGGGACACACTTCGTATTGTATGCATGTAGTGTGTGGTGTGCACACCCATGACCACACATTTGTAGATGTGACATCGAGTGTCTTCTTTGTGGAAGCACACTTCTTACATTAGTCATGAAAGAAAGCAAGAGAGTTTATTCTGGAGCCAAATGTGACGATACCCTGGGAACCCAGATTCAGATTTCCTTGATACCACGCTCCACCATGGACGTGGCTATGTGAGATTTTATTAGTTACGGAACCAGAACGTCATAAGTGATTACCAAGTACACTGGCTGCAGCCACAGGCAGGTGGTTACAGCAAAGCGGGGATGCTCGGCTATAGGTTTTAGATAGCGGCTGATGCCACTCTTAGCGTTTAGGTCTGTGAAAACTAGCGGTTTGCTAAGAATACATTGTAACATTTTTGATGATCACAGGCTATTAGGTCAGGCACAGGTATGGGAAATGGTCTAAAGATAGCCCAGGATAATTTGGCTCAGGTCTGCAACATTCTAACTCCATAGGTTCATAATCTCCGAGCTCAGCCATTTGGCCCTTGTGGAATCCCAGGCGCAGGCTCTCACTCCACTTCTGGGGTTACAGAGACACATATTGTTTTACACCCATGCTTGGGATTCGAACTCAGCTCTTCATGCTTGCAAGGCAAGCACATTACTTCCTGAGACATCTCCCTTCCTCTACCAAGGAGGGAAAAGTAAAGGGCAGTGTGTGACGTCCTGGCTACCGCCTCGGCACACAGGAAGGTGTGTTCGGCATTAGTGGCTGCCATTTCCATGGCAGCCTGGCCGCTGCTGATCTCCGTGGCACTGGCATTTTGGACGGAGATACAACCTGTGTCTACTGCTAAGGAAAATGAAAGCTACAGAAAACCTGCCCCGCAGCTTTCATGTTTCTCCTTCTCAGTTGTGTTTTGCTTCACTTCAGCAGTTTCTTATTTTTAGCTAAGAAAAGTTTCACCATCTTAATCAAACAGTATTTGCAGATGTGGATAAAATGTGCATATATTAATGAAATTAACTTGTGAAAGGGTTTTAATTAAGTCATAGGATTGAGGCATTTCAACTAAATAATATTATTAGCTCACCAAGGGGAATTTAATGCTAGAAAAACAAAGTGAAGTTTTGTTCAATTATCCAGAGAATTCAGACCAAAAAATCCGCTTGTACTTTAATCAACTAGCCCAGTACCCCTGATAGTTCTGGATATAGCAGATAATGACTATAATTTACATTGCCTGAGAATTCTATTAATTCTCCTATACCTTTTTGAGGTTCTATCATTAATTGTTAGGAATGCTTCCTAATCAAGACAGAGCCAGTCACCCAAACAATTAACCTGTTTCCAAAGGTGCAAATAGAGAGATAATTTATCAATTTCCAAATGCTTCTCCCCTCTGCTTGCAACACCAGCCCGACTTTTCTCCCTAAATATTCCTTGGCTCAGAACCCATGGCAGCCGCCATCAGCAATCAAGGAAAAACAAAGAATGTGTTCATTTATAAAGGTCAGGCCCGTAGCTCTGCAGCGGGGAACAATCATTTGTTAACTTAGGCAAGAGCCTCAGTCATGGCCGCAATTTCCACTATCTAAAGACATAGAATGAGCTAGATTCCTGCAGAGAAATGGCCTTCAAAACCCAATTTATTTGTGAAATTAGAGGGTCTTGTTTTCCACTCCCGAGTTGTTCTCTGAAGGGACCTAAGGTGTCCAGACACAGAAAGAAGAAAAACAGTAAGATTCTGCCAGGCAGTGGGTACCAGGTGGGTGGGGTCTCTAGCTATTGCAAAGTGCACACTCTCATCACAGGGCCTGGGAAGAACACAGGCTTTGGGTCTTGGGGCTCCTGGCTCTGCTTGTCACCTGCTCTGACACGGTAAGCTTCTTTTAGCCCCAGCTTCCTTTCACAGCACCAAACATAGGTGAGAGTCAAGCACAAGCAAGGTGCTTGCCATGCAATCCTGAGGGCCTGAGTCTGATCCGTAGAGCCCACACTGCGAGCTCTACAGATGTTGGTGTGGTGGTGCATGCTTGGAATCCCATTGGCAGCTAGATGGAAGGTGGAGGCAGGAAGATCCCGGGAGCTCACCAAGCAGCTTGTCTGACAGACTTGGTGAAGTTCCCAGCCAGTGAGAGACACTGTCTCAAATAAAAGGTGGAAGGTGCCTGAGGAATGACATCTGGGCTGTCCTTGACCTCCACACACACAGACACACACATGAAGGCATACACCTGCGTGCGTACACACACACACACACACACACCACATTTTAGGTGGGTATAACACTGCAACCAGTACTCATGGGTACTCATTTAAGCCAAACACCCCCAAAAATACTTAACCAAAAGTAGGAGAGCAACTAGGGAAACTAGCTCTTGCTGGATGAAACATCTATTTCATCTACTTATTCATTTCTGTGTCTGTAATGTCAACAGGCCAAATGTGTGAGTCTGTGTGCGCACCTGCTCTGGTGGATGGAAGGAAGTCAGAGGGTAACTTTGGGGTTGGTCCACACCTTCCACCTTGTCTGAGACAGGGTTTCTTTGTTGTTCACCACTGTTCACTCCAGGGCAGCTGTCCTGTGACTTTCATGAGTTCTCCTGCCTCTCCTTCCTGCTTTGCTGTAGGAACTCGGGGATTTCAGGTCCGTGCCAGTGCATCCGACTTTACGTGGATTCTGGGGATCGAAACTCAGATCCTCATGCTTGTGTGGCCAGCTTTTGACGCAACGCGTGAGCCAGCTCTCTTTTCTCCAGCTTGCTTGCACAGTTGGCATTTGGGCAGTTCAGAAACTGCCTGTGAGATCTTACTAAAGGAAGCCGGATGGCACACGAGGAAAGGGTCCACACATTCGCTGCTTCGGAATTCTTTAACAGAGCAGATTTTCAGGCTAGGGAGATAGCTCAGTGGGTAGAGTGCCTTGTCCCTGTTCTCAAACCCCACACACGACTGCTTCTTAGGAAGCTCTGGTCTGGATGTCACAGCCTGTGCGTTAAGGGATGAGTCCGCAATTTAAAAAAATGATGTGGTCTTTAAACAGCCTAGAGAAAATGAGGAGCAGACCACAGAGACTGATTTAATTAATATCTAATGGGCAAACACTGAGTGTGTGGGAAACACCTGCTCTATGCCAATCACAATCCTAGGCACCTACACTTCCAGCCTCGGGTTCAGTGTTCACAAAGGACCCTCACGGATGGAAACACCCTTGCTCATAGTGATGGGCAGTTAGAAAGGAGTCTACCAACCATGCACAGGGATGCAATTCATTACAGGCTCATGCCCTCCACCATTGCCATGGCTGCCTGGAAGCAAGGCCTGATTCCAAAGAGTGTCTTGTGACTTCCACATGTGCATTGTGCTAGGCATGTACCTGAGCATGCACATGTACATGCACACACACACACATAAACACACATGTACTACACATATATATACACACATACACAATATACACATACATATACATGCACGTACACACAAACAGAAAGAGAAAGATTTAAAAAAAAAAACTCCCTTGGCGAAATCCAAAGCATTGGGATTCCTCTTGGTTTGAATCTGGATTTTAGTTCCTCAGGACAAGTTCTCTATAAGTAATATAGACTGACCTTGACTTCACTATGTAACCCAAGCTGGTTTCAAACTTAAGGTCCCCTGCCTTGGTCTCCCTTGTGCTAGGAGCCCAGCCCTTGTGACACTAGCCCAGATCAAAGGAAGGGTAAAAACACAGTTCCTTAAGGTCTTTCCTACGTGGCGAAGGTGGGCAAGGCTGACCAGAGAAACTTCAGTGTGAATGAATGTGTGAGACACAGCTCTCTGGGAAGAGAATCTCTGTAGATCTAAATGTAGACACAGCTCTCTGGGAAGAGGACCACTGGAGACCCGAATGTGGACATGGCTCCGTGGGAAGAGGACCACTGAAGACCTGAATGTGGACACGGCTCCGTGGTAAGAGGACCTCTGCAGACCCGAATGTGGACACAGCTCTGTGGGAAGAGGACCCCTGCAGACCTGAATGTGGACACGGCTCTGTGGGAAGAGAACCACTGGAGACCCTGTCTGTATTAGGGAGCTTCATGATATTTTCTCAGAGTCAGCTCTGAATTTTATAACAGGAGATAAAGCCACCCAGAGGTCTTCACAGGCCTAGGCCAGCCTTTCTGGACACATGTCGGGAACAAAGAAGGAGGGCTTCACATATTTATATGTACACTACCCATGCACATGCACACAAATACACATATGCATGTGTACACACATTCGCACAGTCATATACACATATGCACACACACACATACTCATGGACACACATACCACACCCCATACATCTCTAGGTATTCTCCATCTTTGATGCCGACTCCACATGCTCATCCCTCTGCATCTGGATGCAGTGGATTCCTGTGCCGAGTGGAGACTGACAGCACTGTTAGCAATAACAACCTCCGTAACACAGCGCCCCTCGCATCACTGACTGCAGTCCTGACGAGCAGCCTAAAGTGTTGTGTACAGTCACGTCTAAAGAGTGCTTCTGCTCAGCATCTCCTATCTGGTTCTCCTTTTTTTATTTCATTCATTACTTTAATTTTGTATTATTTATTTAATTTATGCACTTATGACAGGATCTTGCTATATAGCTCTTGCTGTCCTTGAACTTGACAACAAGCCTCCTGCCTCAGTGCCAGGACTAGAGGTGTGTGCCACCAAAACCAGTTCTCTTTTATTTGAGTGTGTGTATGCATGTGTGTGTGTGTGTACGTACTTGCATGTGTGGTGGCCATAGTTTGATTCTGTCTTTCTTTTACTTTGGAGACAAGGTTTCTCCAGGGTCTGGAACTCGTAAAGTAAGTTAGACTAACTGGCTAGAGATTCCCCAGACCCACCCGTTCCTGTCTCCTGAGTGCAGTTGGGTTGGTAGAGGGCTAAAAGCTCTTGAGCCATTTAAGATTCATAGACGGGTGTGTTGCTCTCCTGGTTCCAGTGTTCAGGGAGCCAGGAGTTCACTCTACCTATGAGAAAGCTAGTCCAAGTTCCCTCTGCCCCCCTTCTATCTGTTCCTGGAGGAGCTGCTAGGCTTAACTTTCTTCTGTGCTCAGAACTAGTGGATGATGCTAAGCCACCACCAGCCTGGGAGAAAACCTACAGCAAGCTGACGCTGTCCCTTGTCAAGGGTCAGCTTAGGAGGCTGGATCTATCAGGTTGTGGCACTCAAGAGATGCCAGCTGATGTCCTTGTATTACCAGCCGGGGAAAATTACAGTGGCCATAATGAAGAGTGAGAATCCTAGACTTGAAGTGCCCGACAAGTGGGTTATTTACCATGTGGGCTGGCCCTGTGCCTCTGTCACGCATACAGGAGCTAGGAAAACAAACATTTTAAGTGGGAAGAATTACGGCAGACAGGAGGAGGGTAATGGGTGAAGAAATTCATTATTATCTTTACTGCCACTTCGTAAACTTGAAAATTAACATGCCAAAACTCTGAGGGATGGCTCCCGGAAAAGCTAGAGTAATCATCCCGGCGCAGGCGCCTTGAGCCTTAGAAAGAGGGCAGTGTCTCCTCAGTGTCCTTGCAGGAAGCACCTGGCTCTCCGAGTCGTCTCCCCAGAATCCTAGGTTTTTACTTTAATTACCTCATGTTGGAGGTCCCCAAAGGAATGCAGACACAGAACCACACATGTGCTAGGTAGCTGCTCTGCTCATGTGTGTTCAGGCCCCAGACACCATCCCCCAGGAACAAATTCCAATGGAAGGGAGCTGAAGGAAAGACGGATGCCCCAGCCCCTTGCCCATTTGTCATCTGGCAGGGAGCTCGCAGTTTGTGCACACGGCCAGAGTTCCCCCCAGAGACCTCACCCCATCATGGCCATCTGCTTATCTCAATGTCCTTGGCTGCACTGTTTGAAGGACAGCCGCTCCATCCATTCACACGCCCGGTACCATCATCCTGCTGGACACAAGCAATGAGGGTCTTTTCTGTGAGATCACCTCAGTGGCCAGCCCAGAAACCAAGGGCCTGAGTTCCATCACCTCCTTCTCCTTACACTTAGCTGATCATCAAGGGCTCCCTGAACATCAAAAGAGCATGGGGTTTGGCTCATCTCTTAGCCCAAGGTCACTCATCGCCACCCCCACTCCCCATCCACAGGCTAAGCAGCTGTCCTGAGCAAAACCTCTCTGGGGCTGCTCTGTGGAAAACTCTAAACAAGAGAGCTGAGGAGACAGCCATGTATATAAAGTTCATGTCTGGTGAGCATGAGGACTTGAATTCAGACCTGCAGCACCGAGAGTATGGTGGTAGAATAGAATCTCAGCACTGAGGTGCGGGTGGGTGGAGACAGAGGCATCAATGGGGCTTTTCTGCCATCCTGCCTGTGAGACGCTATTTCCAAAATATAAGGAAGTGAGAAACTGAGGAAAACTACCAGTGTCAACTTCTGGCTTCCACGTGCACAGGCATAGCACACACATAAACACACACACACACCCACACACACTGCACATGCACACCCATGCACACATGCACTTGCACATGCATACACAAACAGGTCCACAAAGGCACACATTAAATGTCTGCGTCTAAGAGTTTTAACCTAGATTTCTATAGGAATACCCAACACAAAGAAAAATAGAGAAATAATCTGCATTTATAATGAAAGCCGAGATCCCTGCCATCACAGGGGGTTTGAGCAGGACAGGTGAGCAGTGAGCAGCCTTGCCTGAAGAAAAGAAATCCCACCTGCCAAAGAAGGCTCCTCGGGGAGTCAAGGTTAAAACCTGTAGCGCCCAAGAATGGGTACCACTGGCCAGGGGCACACACAGGTGAGCTCTGCAATGTCTGCGAAAGTGACAGGGGCAGCATGGAGGGACCAAACATGGACCTGTGGGGAAGGCTTGTACTGAACAGGTCACCTTATCCTGTGTTTCTGCTCTGAGGACATCCACCTCTGATGGCCTCTTGGGACACTCCCACTCAGGGAATGCTGGCAGAGCTCCAGCAACTTCTAGATTGTTAAAACAAAGGTGCAAAGAATTTCTTTATCCCATGAATAAACTACCTTCACCAGCTGCATCAATCACAGTGGCCCTGTTTGACCACTGCTCTTGGTTGTTAAGTGGACCAGATTGAGAGATGTCCAGGATTGACGATTCACACTTCTGAGTTTGTGCTGTGCTTCCAGAAAGAACCAACACATCAGACAATGACTGGGGGAAGGGAGGAGACCCATCCTGAGCGTGGGCGACACCCACCAGTAGCCCAGGTGGAAGGTAGCTGGAGGAGGAAACACGCTCGCTTGCAACCCCTCTTTTCTTTCTAAGCGAACACATCTAGGCCTTCTGCCTTCATTGACTGGTTCTAGACTTCAGCTCCTTTAGACCTTCAGTGAAAATACAATGCCAGTGACCCTTCAAGAAGCTTCTAGGCCTTTGGTATCCAGCTGGAGCTGCTGATGTCTCTGCCAGGTTCTCAGCTTCTCAGCTTCTCTGGTGTGCAGAGGACGACTTTTGGACTACACAGCCTCCGTTGTATAAGCCAATCCAATAAATCCCCTTTTATTGTATAGAACTCCTGCTTGGTTCTCTTCCTCTAGGGAAACTTAATGCAGTGTGGCAATATAAAAGTGAGGCAGCTGAGCCAGGCGTGGTAGTGCACACTTGTAATCCCAGCACTCAGGAGCCGGAGGCAGGGGGTCTGGAATTTTGAGTCCTACCTGGGCTACATAGCAAGATTCTGAGTAATAATAATAGTGCTAATTCATTAAATAAAAGTAAAACACTGATAAGGAGGTCCATAACTAAATAAAAGTCCGAGAGGAAGCGATCAAATTAAAGAGAAGTAATTCCTATTATAAATAGTCTACTTCAAGGAGCTTCTGAATCAAATTGATTCCGGCGAATCAGAAAAGATGAATGGAACTTGGCGATGAATGGACATTGGCGAGGAGCTAATAAAACTCCGTGAGCGGGATAATACAAGATGAGGAGAGACTGTTTTCAGATGGAAATACAATTGTCAAAATTAACAACACAACAGAAGCCCCAAAGATCAGAACGGAGTGGAATCAAATCAGCGCATTTGGCGGGGAAGTCGCTGGAGAGTTTTCCTCAGAACTGAGAGAAAACAGATGAAGTAAGTTTAGGGAGGATAAGGGAAATGAGAGGGAAGCCAGATCCAAGAGATGTAATGCAGTGCAAGAAGGTTCTAGAAGGGGAAGCTGGGTAAGCAAGCTGGTGGAATGAGCTGCGTGGAAACTCCCTGAGTGAGTGTGGAAGACGGTTGTGTCGGTTGGTGTTCCCGCTGCTATGGCAGACACCTGACAGCAGCACTGTGAGGAAAGGAGGGCTTGTTTTAGCTCAGAGGTTGAGGGTACAGTCCATCATGGCGGCGGGAGCGTGAGGCAGCTGGTCACAGGGCTTCCACAGTCAGGAAACAGAGAGAAATGGATGCTGGTGCCTAGCTCACTTTCTCCTTTCTATTCAGTCAGGGATTCCAGCCTAGAGAACGGTGCCACCCATTGTTGAGGCAAGTCTTCTCACCTCAATTAGCCCAATGTAGAAACTCCCTAACATGCATGCCCAGAAATTGGTCTCCTAGATGATTCTTGATCCTATCAAGTTGACAGTCAATGTTCAATATTAATTATCCCAACCATCTTACAAAAGGAAAAAGAAAACAGTTTGCTGTTGGGTGTAATGATGCATACCCATAATCTGAGCACTCAGAAAGATGAGGCAGGAGGATTTGGAGTTCAAAACCTGAATGGACTGCATAGCAGGACCCTGTGTGAAATTTAAAACAAAACAAAATAAAATAGCAACAGCTGTCTGAACACCAAGCAAGGGAGAACAGATATTCATACCCAAGCAAAATGTCCATGCTTCATAGACAAATACAGAGGCAAAATTAAGACCCACTCAAAGAAAACGCATTAAAATGGAAAAACCTCTATGCTAGACAGTAGACTAGAGGAGCTGGGGGGCTGGCTCATGGGTCGAGTCATGTCTTGGAAGCATGAGGTCCTCCCCAGCACCCCCACAAAAGCCTCACATGGTGGTATATACTTGAATCCCAGTGTCCAAGGGTAGAGACAAGTGGTCTTTGGGATCTGTTGGTCAGCCATGCCTAACAGAAATGGTGAGCTCCAGGGCTGATGAGAGACACTGTTACAAAAAGTTGGGTGGAGACAGAGGAAGGCTCCCCCCATTGCCAGCCTTATGATGTTCGATGTTCATGGTGGGAGTGCTCCCCACAACAGAGCACTAAACACACACACACACACACACGAGCAGTAAACCCACACTGGGTGTGCTGTTGGCTGCTGTGGGAAACTGTCCAGAGCAGGCTGTGGCATCTCACTGTCTGACCCCAGGTCTGTGGCTGCCCAGGGAGAGCTAGGCCCTCTGGACTGTCAGAGGGAGTCATGGGAGTCACCTTATGGGAGTCACCCCAGGGGTTTGAGAATCTCTACTCTAAGGCAGAGACAGACCTCAGTGCCAGAGTCTAGAGGCAACAGATGTGAGCACTGCAGGATGGGTAAGAGAAAGGCGGCAGAAAGGCAGAGAGAAGTCAAGGGAAGCCACCAGGGCTGCCCAGCTACAGAAAAAGGTGCTTTGGATTTGGGGACTTCCCCCATCCTCTGTCCTCCTCCTTCCCCATTCCCCTCCCCGACGCCTCCCTTTCCTTCCCCTTCCTCACCCCAGACTGACCTCCAGCTCCACAGTCCTCTTGCCTCAGTATCCTCAGGGTTGCAGTGACGGGCATGTCACCCAACCAAACTGTTTCTTCCCAAGACCCCCTACTCTTTGGCCTACACCAATTCCCTACAGTCCTTTGCTTATATAAATCTCCTTCCCTTGTTTTATGATGAAACTGTCAAGGCTGTAGGAGCACCGGTGACTTTCCCTCAAAGCCTTACCATACTACCCTGTAGCATAATGGACCCTCTTCTGGGAACTGTTAGAATATTTATGTCTTATGTAATATATAACATGCAATTTTCACAAATACTATATTATAGCATCACACACACACATACACACACACTCATGCAAGTGTAGCTCTAAGGACGCTTGCTGTTTTTTGAATAATGGTAAAGACAAGAACATTTAAAATGTACAGTGATTGGGACTCTGGGCATGAATGGTTCTAAATTCAGCTTGTGAAGAAATGGGGAAACTATTTAAATATATATTGCTAGAGCGTGGGCATGGTTTGTCTATCTCCTATCAAGGTCTGTGTGCCAAGGCCTTGGTCCTCAGGGTGGCAATATTAAGATGGTGCCTTTGGCAAGTGGGGCCTAGACAAAAGTCACTGCAGGCCTCTCCCCTGGCTCAGCTTCCTGTGTGGTCACAGTGCCTCTCTCGCACTGATACCACCTGCAACTACCATGAGCTGGCACAGCTCAAGAGTCTTTCATTCTCAAAATTGTGGGCTAATTAAACCTCATGCCTTCGCAAGTGCCTAGCCTTGGGTATTCATTACCATTACCGTAACAACAAGCAGATTAACACAGAGACTTTCAGCACCCTTGATACGATGCAAACAATAAAGCATCTGAAGAAGTTTACAAAATAGTTTGTGTAGTATGACCTGCTTTTCCTTAAAGCATTTGTTTTCACTTGTATAACCATTCATGAAGATGTCGGCCACCATGTGCCTCTGTTGTAGAATGATGCCTTGTACATCAGATGTATTTTCTGATTTCTCTATGACTAACATTTAATTTTTTTGTATTAAGAACAGAAATGCCAGGCGTGGTGGCACACGCCTTTAATCCCAGCATTCGAGCCGCAGAGGCAGGCGGATCTCTGTGAGTTCAAGGCCAGCTTGGTCTACAGAGTGAGTTCCGGGACAGTTAAAGATAAAGATATACAGAGAAACTCTGTCCTGAAAACCCAAAACCAAAACCAAAACCAAAACCAAAAAAATAATAATAAACCAGAAATGAACTCTGGATGCTGGGGAGTTGGCTCGACCAGTAAAGTATTTGCTGCATAAATTCATCCGCAGATCCCATGTACAAAAGTGGTGTGTGCTTGTAATCCCAGCACTGGGGAGGTGGAGACGGGTAACCCCTGGAGTTCACTGCTATGAGCCCCAATCCAGTGAGAAACCATGTCTCTAAAAATAAGGTGGATGGTACCTGAGGAATGACACCCAAAATTATTCTCCGGCCTGTATACATATGCACATCTCTGCAAACATGCCCTCCCACACCTATGCACCTACATACACAGGAACAAGTGCACACACGTACAAGCACACGAAAGTGAACAAACTCTCTTCCCACAGTTATTTGTGCTGTCTACAATCTGCCTGTTTGTCTCTTGGTGCTCATTGGAGGGCAGAAAGGATGTTCGTTCATTTTTGTGCCCACAGTCCCTCGGAGTAGTGTGGAGAGAGCCCTCAAGTTATGTATCATCAAAAGCCTTTTAGCACTCAAATACAAGCGGTTTCTTTCCACAAAATGACTTCGGAGTGGCTGCTTTTGTCCTTGACGCGTCCTGCTCAGCACTTGTCCTCTGTGGCTTTCTGTTATTTATTTATCCTATCCATGGTGTGTCCTTCACACATTCCCTCAGGGGACAGTGCTCTTCCTGAGCCATCTCACCCGGGGCTACTGAGGACCATCGCAAGGCGCCAGTTCCCCAGCTCCATCTTCAGCCCTCGTTGGCCATTTACTTGACACCTGCCTTCTGGACGTTTTCTACTTGGGCATCTAAAGTACAACACGCAGAGACTGGGGAGATGGCGCCGCCAGTAAAGTGCCTGCCTGGCAATCACGATGACTTGAATCCCTCCATCCCCAGGCACCACAAGAAAATACTGGGCACAGTAACATGTGACTGTAATCTCAGCGCTGGGGAGGCACTGGCGGGAGGAGCCGTGGTCAGCACTCTGGCTGCTCTTCTGGTCTGTCTGGTGGTCGGTCTTTCCCTTGTAGGACACTGATGATCTGAGGCCAAGGATATATCTGAGACATGAAGAGTGTATGTATGTGCAGCCCAGTATCTGACATAATCTCCGGCACAAAGCATGGTTTTGTAGATGAGTTCCACTCTACCGACCTTCACGAGACTGAAAGTCCCTTAGACACAGCATCTGTGACCGACCCCCATGGGAATATGGCATCCATCCAATAATAAATATCTTTGAGATTGCTCACCACTGATGGCCCATCACTAAGGGGTTCTATAGGGCATAAAGCACATGGTGGCCCATTGGGTCATCACTTGGTATGATGGTTAACGTTGACTCCCAACATGACAGGATTGGGAATTGCTAGAGGCAAACCTCTGGGCACATCTGTAAGGGAGTTTCTGGATTAGGTTAACTGAGATGGGAGGTCCCACCCTGAATGTGGTGGGGTCCTGGAATGAATAGAAAGGAGAAAGTGAGCTGAGCCCATCCATCTCTCTCTGCTTCCTGACAGTGGATGTCATGTGACCAGCTGCCTCCTACTCCCGCCTCTGTGCCTTCCTTGACACAACAGACTGCACACTCAAACCGGAAGCAGGAACAAACCCTTCCGCCTTCAGCATCTTCCTAGCAGGTGTTTTGGCACAGCGGCAAGAAGCAAATGGATCCACTCGGGTATCATCGACATTTTCTCCCAAGCCTTTCCGAGAAAGAACAAGAACGCAAGACCGCTGGGCTCCCTCCCTGCCTGCCACCTGTTATGTTTGGCAGGAGGGAGGCAGCTGTCCCTGATGCATCAGCGAAGGTGAGAATTTGATTTGTTTGTGCACATGTATGTGCAAGTGCACACGCTTGTGATTGTGAAGGTCAAAGCTCAAGGTCAGGGGTCCGCCTCTAGCATTCTCTACCTCGGTGTTTGAGACATGGTCTCTCGTTGAAACTGAGCTCATCAATAAGCCAGGCTGGCTGGCCAAGGAGCTCTGGAGATACATCTGTCTCTACCTCCCCAGTGCTGCTACCTGACCTTCACATGAGCCCTGGGGAACTGAACTGGGGTGCTTGTGCTTGGCCAGTAAGCACATCAGCACCCGAGTCCTTTCCTCAGGCCCTGGAGATTTGATTTGAAGAGGGCCACACCGGAACAATGGCGGCCACATGGACCAAAAAGCTGGCCTCTTGCCCCAGGCCTTCCCTTTGCAGAGGACATCATTGCTCATTGGTCACTGGCAGACATTGCTTACAGCACACAGAGGCCTGGCGTTTCCGGTAAGCAAAGAACTAGTCATTCCACTGGTGCCGCAGTGTGGGAAGAAGGTGGAAGGAAACCGAGGGAGACGAAGCACACCAATGAATTACGTGAGATAGAATATAGTTAATAATAGTAATTATATTAGTGATAGCATGCATTATTCATACTTAGTTAATAGTCATTACATTAGCAATGATAGGGTAGTTGCAAGTTAATGGGCTAATGATGATTGCATTGAGTGTTGAAATAATAACAGATAGAAGAGTAAGTCTATGCTAACAGAGCCATCTGCAAAGGGGGAACACGGCCCCTTGAGTGCTATGGATGTGTGCACAGGGCAGAGATGCGAGAAACTGCCTGCGTAGCGCTCTATGAGGAGAAAGCACCCACTGAAAAGGGGAGGCTGTCCCTGGGCGGGGTTTTGCACCTGACGTAATACCAGCAAGTAGAAGGTGGAGGCAAGAGGATCAGGAGTTCAAGGTTATCATCCACAACATAGTGAGTTCAAGGTCAGCCTGGGCTACAAATGAAAGCGGGTCTAAAAAAGACAAGAAGGCTTCCAGGAGATCTCTTTACCCAGAGTCACCTCCTACAGACTGGAATGGTGACTGTGGGTCCCTAGACACTGGTGAGATGATAAGGACACATGACTGACATGGCCCTGTGCCTGGATCTGTGGAGTTTGGGTCAGGAAAGCAGAAGAACAGCTTTGGTGTCACCTCTGCCTAGACAGGACTTCTACTAACTATGAGTTCCACACAGGCCCAGTATTGAGTTTCTGGGGCTGAAATGGAAAAATGGAAATCCAACAGAAGCTGTCCCTGCTCTTTTGTGTGTCCACAGTCTTCTCTTCTTTTCACAGGGGTAGTAAGCCCAGCTGCATGTAAGTGTGCATCTTCTGTGTGTACATGCAGGCAGAACTCTATATACATATGTGTACGTGTGTACAAGGAGCAGAGCAGTGTGTGTGTGCACATGTGATGTGTAAGTTCATGTGAGCTGTGTACATGTTCACGTGGATACTTGCTCGTATGTGTACATAAGTGTGTGTGAAGGACAGAGGTCAATATGGGCGTTCTCCTTAATCAGTCTCTGCCTTATGTGTTATGGGTTTCTGTGGTCGTTTGAGAATTACCCCCATAGGTGCATATCCTTGAATGTTTGGTTCCCAGGTGGTAGAGCTGTGGGGGGAGGATTAGGAGGCTTTGCTGTTGGAGGAGGTGTGTCACTGGGGGCAGACTTTGAGGTTTCAAAAGCCCGCACCACTCCCAGTGGTGCCTCTTCTTTGTGGATCAGATCTAAGCCCTCAGCTATTCCTCCAGTGCCATGGCTGCCTGCCTGCTGCTAGGCTCTCTGCTGTGACGATCATGGACCCACCTGGTGAAACTGTAAACAAGCCCCCAATTAAATGCTTTCTTTTATAAACTGCCTTGGTCACAGTGTCTCTTCACAGCAATAAAACAGTAACTAAGACAGTCAGTCTCTGACCTGGAGTGATTCGATCGGCTAGGCTGGCTGGCCAATCAGCTTCAGGGACCTGTCTCAGGCACAGGGATACAGATGCATGTTGCCACACCTAATTTTTTAATGGATGCTAGGTCCTCACGTTTGTGCAAGAGTGTGTTACCAACTGAGCCATCTCTCCAGCCCCCAGCAGGATTTCGGAGATGTCTGTGAGAGAGCAAAACTTTGCCTAGGATGCCCTACGTCATCATTCAGAGCTCTAGAAAGAAAAGGAATGACGGGTTTTTGACAACTGGCCTTGTAAACATTGCTCTGATGAAGGAGTCTGGTGCATCTGGCTTTGATCAAACAAACACCATGATTTCCTGACCCCCTCCCACTTCCTCCCAACTTCTTTATTATGAGCTCTACCTACGCTTTGGTCATTCTAGGGGCTGACTCTCCTATGCCTCTGTCCTAAGTCGTGGTGTGCTGTCCTAGGAGCTCCCATAATGCTTTTGGTCACAGCCTCTGGAACTCTGTCTTTGGCACCTTTCTGTCCTGACCATAAAGCTACTTTCCATTTGTCCCAGGAGACAAACTCAGGCTGGATAGGTGTGGGTGTGTCATCATCATGTTATATGCAGCTCCCAGGAGCCAGGGAAGTAAGCGACGTTAACTAGATGTGTGCTGACGTGGGAACAGAGCCACCTGCCTACAGGACGGTGGGTAAAACTCCGAGACAAATTGTCACTTATTGCCAGGTCACATTTCAAGGAAATGTGAAAACACGTGTCCATGACAGACAGTATCTCCACATTTTCCCATAATACTTCAGGATCCATGGGATAAAAACATTATGGTTAGTTTGGTTAGCGTGGCACCATAGTCTTCTGATGTTACGTTGTGGTTTGTTTGGTGAGGGTGGTGCCACAGTCTTCTGAGAAGATCTGCCATTAGTTTGTAAGCCTCGGGCTTGGGATAGTCTTTAAAATAGTGAAATGTCAGAGGCCTGGGCACAGTTAGTCTCGGTGAGTTACTTTACATTCAAAATGCAGCTGTAGCTAATTCAGGAAGTGAGTGTGGAAGCAGAATGATCTGTCCTTCATCTATCTGTCTGTCTACAGATTTATCAATCCATTTTCTATCCATCCATGTATCTGTGTAAATAAATTACCTATCTGTCCATCTATCCATCAACTTACTACCTACCTATCAACTGTCTCTATCTATCTATCTATCTATCTATCTATCTATCTATCTATCTATCTATCCATCCATCTATCATCTATCTATCTATCTATCTATCTATCTATCTATCTATCTATCTATCTTCTTCCATCCATCCATGTATGTATATATGCATGTATCTATCTACCTATCATGTGTCCATCTGTCCATCTATCTGCCATCCATTCTTCCATTGACCTATGCATGTATGTACGTATTTATTTCCATCCATCCATCCATCCATCCATCCATCCATCCATCCACTCATCCATCCATAATGCCCCCTTCTATCAGATAGAAGGTAACATGAAGGTTACAAAATATACTAAACACAGGATGTGGAGGGAACACTGTCAACTCTCTCTAATATATGATTATTCAGCACAGAAACTGCTGTTGAATGTATTTCCTAGAAATAGAATCCATATGTACACACAGAGGCAAGGAGTATAATACAGGCAAATATGAATAATTCCTAGCTAGTCACTAAGTAATTATTTGAGACCACGTTACCCCTTACCTATGAGCTACATAAAGTGACTGATTCTCTGTCACACACGAACAGTCAATTTTCCATTGTCTGCTAAGACAAGGGCGACCAGCAAAGAAATAATCCCACTTTCTACAGAACGCTAAGGAGCAGTGTGATAGACTTCTGAGAGTTTAATCTTGCTTCCTTTGCAGTGGAAGTGGTAAAGAATCAAGGAACGAACAAACACTAGGCTGCAAAGTAAAGAGAAAATATAAAGTCAATTATCTACAAAACGAGTGTTCTCTACAGTGTAACCCTGCCAGGCCAGGCTTTTGATGGCTGTACTCTGGGCAGGAGGGAAGCAGTGTGGGGGAGCTGGTGAGTGTGGGCATGCCCCGGTGCCAAGCTCTTGAGGGCTGTATGGATTTCCATAACAACTAGAAGTTGGCTCAGAGGGCCCATTAGTTACTCATCTTGTTGCAGTGACAAAATATGGCACAAAAGCAACTCAGGGAAGGAAGGGCTTGTTTTGGTTCACAGTTCCCAGGTATAGTACACAATGGAGAAGTTATATCCACAAGAGGGTGAGGCAGGTGGCCATGCTGTGGTAAATCCAATGCTCAGCTTGCTTCTTATAGAGTCATGGACCTCAGCCCAAGAATGATGCTGTCCACAGTTGAGGTGGGCATTCCCAATTTAATTAACCTAATCTAAGTAATCCCTCACAAGATGCCCATAGCCTTCTCCGTCTCCTCGACAACCCTAGATCCTGACAAGTGGATAATCCAAAATGAACCACCACTCTTGGTCGGGTTAACTGCTCTCCAGTGCATTCCACCAAAAAGATCCCCTGGCTTCACGGGACTCTCATCCACAGGACCACAACCATCTGACTCTGCTGAATGACTGAGAGAAGGAGGGGAGTCTGGACAACGCATCCTCTGGCTCATCCCTTCTTAGGGCCCCTCCTAGTCAGCCCTATGGAGACTGCTGTCTGGACCGTGCCCAGGAGTCTCCGCGCTCCTCGGGGCTGGTCCCAAGCTCTCAGGCACAGAATCTGCAAACATCCATAATCAGCAGCTGTGAAGATTTCTAAGAGAAATGTGCCTTGCTAGCTCGTCTGAAGAATGGCATGTGATGGGGGGCTGACAGCTGCGTCCATGTTATCAACACCCACACGAACCCAGTTGAGTCTCACCAGTCACTCAGCCACATAAAAGCCCTTTTCAAAAGAACTCTCTTTCAAAGTTCAAATGATTGCAGAGATCTCATTTAAAATTCCGAAAAGAAAAAAAAATCCAAGAAAGTTACCCTATCAAATTGTATGGACGTTTCTCAACATTCCATTTAGCTTTTAATTACCTAGTGAGCTGGGCTGGTTCCTCTAGAGTCCTGCTGGAGCAGATTCACAGCTTCCTGTCACCGTGGCTATCACAGATATCTAATGCTCTGTCCTCAAGCAAAAAATCATTTTGAGCTAAGAATTGGGCAAGATTGAGGCTCTGAACTTCCTGCATTCGCCACTTTGGCGTTCTTTGTGAAAAATATCTATGACAATTCAACTCCGTGGCAGTGGCAAGCAGCCATTCCCAAGTTCCAGGAGCACAACAGCCGCTCACCAAGGGCTTCCTCATTCCTGCTACATGGCTGGGACTTCAGCGGGGATCCCCGGATGTACATTGCTCTATTCTCCTCCCCAGTTTTTATGTGCGTGTATGAATGTTTGGTGTGTATGTATGTATATGAGTGTGCATGGGAAGGGCAGCATCACGTCTTCCTCAATAGCTTTCCAGCTTGTGTTATTAATCTTTGTGTGTGTGTGCCTATGTGTTCATGTGTGTTATTATGGGCATTTGTACCATACACGGAAGGAGCACGTGTAGGTCAGAGGACAGCCTTGGTTGCCAGTCCTCTTGCACTGTATTTGGTAGAGTCTCTGGTAGCTGGCCTCTGCATAGCCAGGTCAGCTGGCCTCATGGTTTCTGGGGTACTTTACCTCCCTTCTTGCTTTAGGAGTACTGAGGTGACTAACATTCTCTACTGCATGTAACAGCTTTATGTGGGTTCTGGGAATCCAAACTCAGCTCCCAGTGCCTGTGTGGCAGGGTCTTCACCCACTGGACCATCTTCCTGCTGCACTTTAGTTTTGGTACAGAGTATCTTTCTGAACTTGGCACTTGCAGATTTGCCTAGAATAACTGACCACTGGGCCTTGGGGATCCTCTTGTCTCTGCTTCCCCAGCACTGGGATTACAGGAACAATCCAAAGCTTTTTGTTGTTACTCTTTGTAGTTTGTTTGCTTGTTTTGAAGGTCTCACTGTACAGTCCTGGCTGGCCTGCAGCTCCCTAGGTAGAGTAGGCTGTCCTTGAACTCATAGAGATCTGCCTGCCTTGGTCTCCTGGGCTTGCGCTCCTATGCTGGCCTCACCCAGCTTTTTCATCTCTCTAAAAGATTTTAAAATTAATTTTAAATTGTGTGCATGTGTCTGTGTCTATGTGGGTGAGTGCATGCTAGAGCAGCTTCCTGGGAGGCCAGAAGCAGGCATCAGATCCCCTGGAACTGGAGTTATAGGCAGTTGTGAGCCACCCAGTGTGGATGCTGGGAACTGAACTCTACAAGAGCAGCAAGTACTCGTACTCAGTGAGGCGTCTCCTCGGTCCTTCCCTGAGTTTTTGACAAAGCAATCTTGGTCCCTGGCCCCCTCCTTCAAACTCAGGAAGCAGAATATTATGTACATGTAAGTGATTTGACATGAAGCCAATAAGAGAAAGAAAAAATAAAAGCAGGAAAGGAAATAGTAAGTGCAGTAATAACACACACACACACACATACATATATACATATACACACACAACATACATACCATACACACACACACACCCCGCTCTGGTCCCCATGGTAGTTAGAGCTGGGAATGTAGGGGTCAGGGGTTACCATCTGGAAAGGTCCTGCTTCACACCTATGTAAGGACAGTGGAAAGTGGGCCCAGCAGCATGGCAGTGGGAGGTGAGTGAGCCTGAGAGAAGCCCCTGTGTCCTGGGAAGAAGCTTGCTGCCTCCTCAGGGTGTGCTGTGTTTATGGGGTACAATAGTATGTCGATTATCCAGACTAATTGGGAATTTAACAGCCCGAATAATCGATTTTTCTGGATAATTAATTATGATGGAGAGAAAAAAGAAAGAAGTAAAGAAAAAAGAAAAAAAAAGAGCCTTTAGCTATTTCAGGCAGAAAGGCCAAACAAGGGGCCTTCTGGGTGACTCAGTGGCATTCTGAAACCTGACTGTAGATGACCTGCTGGGCAGTGTGGATGGAGATGTCCCGGTCCACCCCCCCCGCCCGCACTGTCAATGAAGCATCTGTATAAGGAACAGGTGCAGGGACTGGGGAGGTGGCTCAGTCCATATAAAGCTCGTCACACCAGTGTGAGGACCTCAGCGTGATCCGGAGAACTCATTGTAAAACCAAGTGGGGCATGGCAACAATCTTGTAGTCACAGTCCTCAGAAAGGGGAGACATGTTGGATTCTTGCAGCTTACTGGCCAGCCAGTGAGCCTACTTGAGTTCCGACGCGGTTAGAGATTCTTTCTCAAAAGAACAAGGTGGATATCACCTGAGGAACAACACCCAAGACTGTCCTGCAGCTGTCACATACAAGGGGACGCACATGCATCCACAGTCCCTACCCCAAGAACACATACGCTTGAACATACACTCTCTCTCTCTCTCTCTCTCTCTCTCACACACACACACACACACACACACACACACACACACACCAGAAATTAAAAGCAAGAGCTGCCAGTGTTGTGGCTCAGTGGTTACATGCTAAAGGCGACTGCTACCAAGCATGACAACCCGGGTTAACAGTCTCTATTCCTGGGTCTCACAAACTGGAAGGATAGAATCAGTTCCTAGAAGTTGTCCTCAGACCTCCACGGGCACCTTGTAGCACATTTGTACACACACAAACAAATAAGTATATTTAAAAAACATTTAAAAAGTTTCAAAATCAAAATAAAACATGAAGAAAACAGTCCTGAGCCCAAGGCAACCTTCCTCGTGGGCTGTGAATGCGTCTGGAGAGCAAGGCAGTGTTTAACCTAACACACCTGTGTCACGTGCTGACCTCGGGAGTGTGAGCCCGTCTCAGAACGCCCAGGAGACTCTGGACGATGGCGCTGTGGCCCGCTCTGCAGTATTCTGCCGTCACCAGCTAATTTTCCCTAGGCATGCAGATTCCCCAACACAGAGAGCCTTTAGAGACAGCGCTGGGCAGAAGCCTATGCCTTGTTTTCTCTCTCTTTGCATGCACAGATCCTCTCTCTACTAAAGCTTTGCTGGCCCGGGAACAGAGCACAGAGCGCAGAGCGCGGCACATTCCAGGGGAAAGAATGCGGCCATCTGCTGATGCAGCACCTTGCAGGAAGCCGTTCCCACTGTCTTTTTGTTGGTTTATTTGTTTTGTTTTTTGTTCTTGCAAAGAAACACGATTCCACATCATCATCACCAAAAAGTCAACAGTCTTTCAGACATCGATGTTTGTATTATTTTTGTGCTTTTTAAAGAACCTTCCCCTTGGCCCCTACTGCTTACTCCAGAGGAGGGGTGGGGTAGAGAAATAATAATTCTTGGAGCTCATGATGTGTGTTCAAGACTGTGTGCTGCAGGCCTCTTGTGTTCAGCTTTTCTCTGAAAGGAGCTATTTTAAGTGAGAAGAGGGGGCCTCACTAAAGCAAGCCCAGTGGATGGACTTAAAGTTGTAGACCATGGAGGGGAGAGAGAGTTCCTTAATCACAGAGCTTCCTGGCAAGTAGTAAGGCTTAAAATATCCTAAGAGAATGCGCCTTTGTTTATCCTCGGAAATAACCCCACCTCACAAAGGCCACATTTGTTCATAAGGCCATGGTCTAGGTAAGGCCACAGTCCACATAGACACAAGTTTCTTGAGCTGCTAGCTGACCACTTCCACCTCAGCAGAGGTCACAATGGCATCACGAAGGAGGAAGTAGCATGGGTACAGGCCTGCCTGGTGCTACTCACCAGCAGCATGGTGTCCTGTGGGGAAGAAGGGTACCTGTCCTGGGACAGGGCAGGGTTAGCCTGGGGTAGTGCTGCCTTCGTTAGAGAATTGTCATGGGACAGAACATCAGAGGAAATATCAACGGAGGAAGAATTTATTTTTGCTCAAGATTACAGAGGTTTTGGTCCATGGTCTAGATCATCATGGTGGAAGCATGGAAAAGAGCACAGACCTTCACCTCCCAGCATCCAGGAAGCAGGGACAGAGAAGGGGAAAAGTGGGGACCAGGTAGATACTTCAGAGGCAAGCTTCAAGGGACCTAAGTTCGGCCACCAGGCCCACCTCTTAGGATCCATCACCACCCTCCCAATAATGTCATGAACCTATCAAAGAACTAATCAACGGATTATATTTGAACCCTCATGAGCCCATCACCACTTTGAGCACTAGCAATTAGGAAGCGAGCCTTCGACAGGCGGGCCTTTGAGGAACGTTCTTATCCAAACTCTACCACTACCTAAGCATCTGCTTGAGAGCAAAGCGGAAGGGCCATGGCAGCTCCCGACATGGAGGGAGGGAAACGGGAAGTGGTACAGTGGATGCTGCCACATCTGCTCCCTTTTCAGTACTTGTGTCTGGAAAGTTCCTGTGCGTCTGACTGCTTTTGATTTCTTTTCATTGTGTGTGTATAGTGTAAGCTTGTGTGCACGCACGATGTGCACATGTGGAAGTCAGAATAGTAGGTCAGATGTCCATCACACAGGGTCTCTCACAGTCCTCGGGGTATAAGGGCTGACCCATGAGCCCCTGATCTGTTTCCCTTCCCCTCCCACACCCAGCTTTTACGTGGGTCCTGGGCATCCTCATGCTTACACAGCAACCACTGTTCTGACTGGAATCTTCATTTTGTTGAGACAAGGTGTAACACCGTAGCCAAGGATAGCCTAAAATTCTCTGTGTAGTTCAGATCAATCCTTAAACCTACAGCAATCCTGTAGTGTCCTAATGGCTGGTATTCCAGGCATGCTCTGATATACCCACCTCCTATTTCTTTTTAAAGACTACCCCAAGAACAAATAAGCATCCGGACAAACGGGGGATGGGGGAAGCACAGCTAGCTGGGCTGTCCACCAGAATGGATAACTCATGGAGCATGCTGGACTCCACCCCAATCTGCACCAGCAGATTGAGCTCAAGGGAAGGAAAGAACTCAGGCCATGTCTGTCAAATATGGCTCCTCCACAGGGTTTCTTTCCTTCCTGTGTCCCCCCACTAAAGGACATTATTCTCCTCTAGATCACCAAGAGATACACACAAAATGAATGTATCAAGTTTTCTACAAGTGTATGAGTTCCCTTTGAGTATATACATATGTGTGTGTGTGTGTGTGTGTCCTGGAGGGATGGGCTAAGTAATAAAATGCTTGCATAGTGGAATGTGCTTGTTAATGCCAGCACTGGGGAGGAGGGGACAGGTGGATCCCTGGAGTTCATTGGCCAGCCTGCCTAGCCTAATCTTCAACCTCCTGGTCCCAGTGAGAGGCCCTGCCTCAAAAAATAAGGTGGGTGAAACCTGAGGACCAATGCTCAAGGTTGACCACAACCTGCTACATGCCCACATTTGCATGTGTACCTGTTTACACAGATACACACACACACACACACACACACACTGCTGGAGTATTTAAAGGGAGAGATTGCCGGTGCTTTACTAATGGGGCCAAGCATCAGAAAGCCACCCTTTAAGGGGAGCTTCTATGAGAAGCTCTGAGTTGAGAGTTGACTGCCCTGTGGCTGGCAGCATATGAAGGGATCTGCCAGGATGATCTCCACTTGGAGTCAGGGTGCCGACTTTGTCTAGAAGATTCTCTCCTAGGTCTGGACCTGCCCTGGACCCTGTGTCCTCATTACCTTATGAACCTACAGTGAGTTCCCTATTGTTTGCTGGGACTCGAGAGGATGTTTATTCTCTGCAGTGCAGTGTGCAAGGCATATTAGACACACAGCAGGAGCTGGCTAGCTGCAGAAGCAGGTCCATGAACAGTCTGTCTGCCTTCGGTTGCCAGGTCATTGCCACTCTACCTACAGTCCTTTCTCCTGTGTGGTGTGGCTCCTCTTCCTTGAAGGGGTCCACTCTTACTGTGCCATGACAGAGTCCAGCATGTCACTCAATAAAGCTTATCAAATAAAGGAAAGGTGAGGTTCTGGAGAGGTGGCTCAGGGGTTAAGAGCATGGGCTGCTCTTCCAGAGGTCCTGAGTTCAAGTCCCAGCAACCACATGGTGACTCACAACCATCTGTAATGAGCTCTGGTGCTCTATTCTGGTATGTGTATACAAAATAAATAAATTTAGAAAAAATAAAGATATTTCTTTTAAAAGGGGAGGGAAAAAGGAAAGGTGAGCATAGACAGCAGGTGGTGACAAGGCCTGAGGAGCAAGGAGCTGAAGGAATGGGTGTGGCCACCACCTTGCCTGTTCTTAACACCAGGGAAATGCCTGGGGCAATTCTGATTCTTTTTAAAGACAGGATCTCACTAAGTAGCCCAGAGTGGCCTTTAAGTGCATAAGCTTCCTGCCTCAATCTCTAAGGTACTGGGATTACAGGTATGTTCTACCTTTTGCTCTTTTAATATGACAATTTAATGTTAAATATAGTATATAACACACAACTATATATGAAAACATGTATATATACACATACACACATATATGCAAACATTGTGTGTGTGTGTGTAAGTAAATATGCAAATATGTGAACAAATAAGGAGTCCATAGATGCCTGGTTTATCTACGCAACAGAATAATCACACACCTGCAATGATTAACCTCACGAACTGGAGGGGAGTCACCATGGAAACAGAGCCTGGGCAGGTCTGGGAGAGAGTAGACTGAGCTGACTGAGGAATGAAGACCCACTCTGAATGTGGGTGGCGCCATCCCACGGTCTGGAGTTACAGCCTGAGCAGAAAGAAGAGAACCGAGCACCAGCATCCACCTCTCTCTGCTTCCTGACTGTGGACGCCATGGAGCAGCCGCCTCAAGCTCCTGCCGCCATGCCTGACTGCACTGTCGAACTCAAAGCCGTCCTTCCTTCCTCGCACTCTGTCTGTTAAATACTTTGTCACGGCAATAAGAAAAGTAACCGGCGCACACCCTGTCCATGTTACAAGCATGAAAGATCCCGGGGTGAAATCCAATCAAGGACTTTAAAATGGAGAAGCACGCTCCAGAGAAGCAATGAGGGTAATTAATTAGGAGGTGCTGAAAAGTATTCCAGACAAAGACAGAGACATGCCACCTGTGACTTGCAGGACTCCCAGTGTGAAAAACAAGTTGAAACCAGTTCCAGACCAAGAAAGCAGTGGACAATAGAAGCAGATGGAAAGCTTTTCCATAGAGCCAGCAACACAACCTTGGAGCATGGATGCCCCGTGAGTAAAACTAGGTTAAAGATGAGACCATACATGTGCACATAATCAGCTACCCAGGTATGCACAAATACATGTTACATATACATGTTGGAATACATATGTACATATGTTAACCTATGCATGTACACAAATCCATATATATACTGCACAGACACAAACATACTTATTTCTATAAGCAATGTGTACACACACACACATACACACACAGATCCACTGGGAAGATCAGTACATTAAACACACAATTTGTTCCTGAGTCTCAATGGATTATTAAGAAAAGACTATAAAGCAAGCATGCCTTACTTGATTAAACATAAAAGCAAGAAGTTCAAATTGTAAGACCATAACATATGAGAAAGAAAGGGTGGGTCCAACAAGTAGAAAATAGAAACGGAAAACACAGTCAATGGAATTAAAACCTAAAGGTGAGGATCTGCATCAGATAAGGCAAAAGCTAAAGGGAAAATAATCGAATGGAAGGAAGATCAAAGATATTTCCCAGAATGAAACATTAAGGGATAAAGAGATAAGACACCAAGCGGCTGCATCTAAGAGAAGATGAGGAAAAATAAGATCCCAGGGCAGAAGAGATGGCTTAGTGGATAAAGCTTTTGCTTCACAAGCGTCAGGGCTTGAGTTCAATCCCTGGAACCCACATAAAAAAAAGTATGGTGTGGGATGCAAGCTTATGAGGCCAACATTGATGAGATGGAGACAGGAGGACACCTGGGAACTGCTGGCAAGTTACCCTACGATAATTTATGAGCTCCAGGTTCAGTGAGAGACCCTGTCTCACCAACTACGGCACACAATGCCTGAGCAACAATAGCCAAGATTGATCTGACTTCCACAAGTCATACATGTGTCCCTGCACACAAATGAACACACACACACACAAACAAACATACACACACGATAAACAAAGACTAAACACATTGAAATGGGACTTTTAGAAACATATTAACATAAAACAAATAAAATAAAAACAATAGTCAGGAAAAGAATGGCTGTGAGTTCTGATTATAGAAGCCCGGATGCTTCCAGCAGAGACACAACAGTTCATAACCAGGAGAAAATAGGCTGCCGGGTGAAGCACAGACAACCAAGACAAGGAGGAATCAGACGCAATGCTTGAGAAAGATTGCCTGCAAAAGAATAATTGAACGGATAGATTTCTTATCAGGAAAATAAAGAGGCAGAGGAAAATGGTGTCAAACGGCAGAGAGAAAGGAAAGTGTCCTCCTAGAAACTGTGCATGTCCGCATCGACAGAGCGTTAGTCCAGAGAAACATGTGGCATGATCTTTAAAATATGGAAAGCACTTTCCTACACGTGCGCACATACATTTGAAAGCTAGAGAGGTCAACACTGGGTCTGGGTCTTTTCCTCAATGTATCTCCAACTCATTTTTAGAGACAAGATCTCTCACTGAGTCTGGAATCCACTGATTTCTGCTAGACTGGCTGCCAGGAAGCTCTGGGGATCCTCCTGTCTTTGCCACCCATCTCACTAGCAATGACTTACAGACATAGGTGCCCCGCTTGGCTGTTTGCAAGACTGTTGGGGGAGTGAACTCAGGTCCTCTTGCTTGCATGGCAAGCACTCACTGGCCAAGCCATCTCTCCAGCCCCCAAACAGTTTCAGTGGCACAAATAGAACATCATCATCATCATCAGCTGCAGCAGCAGCAGCAGAAAATGCACCATCCCTCTGATTTGTGGGAACTGATTTCCAGACACTAGAGAGCAGCAAGGTGTGAGTCAGGATGTGTTAACTAAAAACATGTATATATTTATTAATTAATTTATATGCCAGTAAGCTACCATTTTCAAGTCCACAATCAAATGGTTTTATATTGACTATATATGTATTATATTACATTATACTACTGTATCAGATTCTATTATATTTATTTTATTATCAAGGATGTGTTTGTCTGTGTGCATATATGGGCATGAGCATTTAAAGGCCAGAGAGGTCAACATCTGTGCCACCTACTTAGGTCTCTTTACTTAATTCCAGAACATCCTCCCACCCCACAGCACCCTCTGGCAGGGCAGTGACTTCCCCGTGTTCTTTTTCCTTCTGTTTCTGGCCACCTGCCAATCTGCTTGCTCTCTCTGGAGAAGGTCACTGTCTATTTTGCATATTTCACATAAACAAAATCACAAATATGTGTGTCTGTGTTGACTTTTTTCAAACACAAAACCTTTTTGTGCATGCATGAAGTATGCACATGCATGCATGTTCACATGTGTGAGTGTGGGTACATTAGCCCCGTGGCACGAGAGTGGAGGTCAGACGGCAACGCTGGCTGTCTGGCCTCACCTTCCAGCTGGTTGGAGACCAGCTCTCTTGTTGTTCACTGCTGTGCACACCAGGCTACTTGGCCCTCGCGCTTACAAGGGTTCTGTTACCTCCACCCCTCATCTCACTATAGGAAAGCTGGGCTTACTTAGCTTTATGCAGGTGCTGGGGACCCAAACTCAGGTCCTCACACTTGTACAGCTGTTATTTAGCCACTGAGCCATCTTCCCAGCCCTGACTTCTTTTACTTAGCAGGATGTTTCCAGGGTTCATCTGTGCTACACCACACCGCAGGATTCTGTTCCTTTTCACGTCTGTATATGATTCCATCATACAGACACACCAGCTTTATGTATAAATTCATCTGCTTGGTTTTCTTCTGCCTTTTTGCTACTGTGAATAATGATCCTAACAATATCCTAATTACAGCTGTGTGAATGTATGTTTCTGGTTCTCCCCAATACCTGAGAAGCTGAACTGCTGGGTCAGACGGTACCCTGATGCTTGACTTTTTGAAGAACTGCCAAGTTCCCTCCGGAGCTGCTGTACCCTATGACAAGTTCACTGCAGTGTGTGGCTGCTCCAGTTTCTCCCGTTCCTACCAACACTTCTTAGTTTCCATTTTTATGTTATTCCTGGAGAGTGTGAAGAAGTATCTTATTACTGTTTTGATTTGCATCTCCCTGATGACTAAGTATATTAAGCATTTCCTTGTGGGTGTTGTTATCATTTCCTCTTTGTTGCTGTAATAAAATACTCTGACCAAAAGCAACTTATTGGGAGGCAAGCTTTTATTTCAGCTTATGAGTTTCATTGCATCACTGGAGGTAGTCAAGGCAGAAACTCAAGCAAGAATTTGAAACAGAAGCCATGCTTACTGGCTTGTGCTTAGCTATCTTTCTTATACAGCACAAGACCACCTGCCTAGGGAATGATGCTGCCCACAGTGGA